>CAUYQV010161785.1:0-40123 GCA_963574575.1 Galagoides demidoff | reverse complement strand
GCCTGTGGTCCCAGCTACTTGGGAGGCGGAGACAGGAGACTCACTTGAGCCCAGGAGTTGGAGGTTGCTATGAGCTGTGATGCCATGGCACTCTACCCAGGGGGATAGCTTGAGGCTCCGTCTCAAAAAAAAAAAAAAAAGTCGAATGTGTGGTCTGAAGATCTGGCCCTGATTGGAGCACAAAAACATGAGAAAAAATTGTGTCAGGGGAGGAAAATAATACCTGGTACATTTGCATATTATCTAGAAACCACACCACAATCAGAGGAGGATTTGAGGATAAATTCATGATGAGGTCTTTAAAAATCAAAAGCATAAAATTCTAAACAATGATTACTAACACCAGAGAAAATAGAGTACAAGAATAAAAAGCTTTGTACTCTAAAATACAGCTCTTCTATTGTATTTCATAGTCCTAATGATATTAACAGAACATGAAATCTTCTCAGAGGAGGAGAGAAAAAATAAATTACTTTCTTTCATATGAGTGTGCAATGGAAAAACATCAAAAACTAAAAGAAAGGGATGATCTCCTTGGTTTTCTCTTTTCAAAAAATTCTCTTGCTTTCACTTAAAATAAATAAATAAATAAAAATCTAAAAAAAAAAAAGTAAAATATTGTGGCAGCATAAGCATGCTAGTTAGAAATAAAGTGGTTTTTTTTTTAAATATTAAAAACAGCTAAAAACACTGAGCATTTATGCTTTGCAAAATGGAAGAAAGTATTCAGAATCGATGTTATGTTTTTGTTTTATTTTTCGATCTTATGGAACTCTAACTCTAAGTAGTGTGTATGTATAGCTTAAAATAATTTTCACTGGAAATGAAAGAGGAAAGAAAAAAATTGAAACTCTTCTATTTTATTGAAAAGAATCTACATGATAATGATAAGCAGGCAAAGGAAATAGCCATTTCAGAATGTTCAAGTTTCCGCCTGGCTTTTTGTGGCTTTATGGTTCCCTTATTTTCATCACTGAACATTATTCAATTGTTTGACTATACCACAGTTTTTCATACATTCGCCATACGTATGTATGTTTGTTGCTTTGAAGTTTTGGTAATAATGAATAAAGCTTCTAGAAACATCCAGGTGCAAATTTTTGTGAGGACCAAAGTTTTCAGTTCATCTGGGTAAGTACTAAAGAGTATGGTCATTGCATCATATTTTAAGAATGTGTTTACATTCCAAAGAAAACTGCCTGTCTCACAAAGCAGCTGCACAATGTTGCATTCCCACCAGAAGTGACAGGTAGTTCTTGTTGGTCCATGTCCTTATTAGCATTTGGTGTCATCAGTGTTTTGTTCTAACTTACACTATGAGGTCCCATAGTGCTGTCTCTTTATTGTAATTTGCAATTCCCGGGTGGTGTATGGTGTCGAGGGCCTTTTCCTGTGCTTATTTGCCATCTCTGTATCCTCTTCAGTGAGGTGTCTACTCAGATGTTTTGCCTATTTTTAAATTGGGAGTTTTGTTTTCTTATCATTAAAATAGGAGTCTTTGTATATTTTTGCTCTCAGTCCATCATCAGATACATATTTCTAACAATTTTCTCCTAGCATGTGGCTCATTTTTTAATTTTCTTTAGGAATGCTTTTGTACTTTTATTTAATGAAGTTCAATATGTCCGTTTTTCTTTCATGAATTATATTTTTAATATTTTATTTAAAAAGTTATTGCCAAAATCAGGGTCTTACATTTTACCTCTAGATCTATAATCGATTTTGAGTTCATTTTTGTGAATGGTATAAGGCCTGTGTTGAAGCTCTTTTTTTTCTTTATTTCTTTTTTTTATTTTATTATTATTATTTTTTTATTGAATGGTAATTATGTACATTAATGCACTTCTGGGGTACAGTGTGGGGTTTTCACACATAATCCGAAATACTTCCATCAAACTAGTTAACATAGCTTTCATGTCATTTTCTTAGTTATTGTTTTAAAATGTTCACATTCTACTCTTAGAAAGATTCACTTGTACCCTTGTAAGATAAACCTCAGAAGTGATCCCTCCAACCCTCCTCCCTCCACGCATTCCCCCCTTTCCTCTCCCTCTCCCCTCCCTGTATTCTTAGGCTGTTATTAGGTTATAGCTTTCATATAAAAGGTATAAATTAGTTTCATCTTTTTTTTCTTTAAATTGGCATGTGGATTTTCAATCATTCTGTCAACATGATCATTTGCTGAAAAGATTATCTATTTCCATCAAATTCTCATTGCTCCTTTGTCAAAGATCAATTGATTATAGTTGTATAGGTCAGTTTCTGGTTTCTGTATTCTGCTCTATTGATCTATTTTTTTTCTTAATAATACTACATTGTCTAGACTACTCTATTTTTATGAGTTTTAATGCCAGGTAGTGCTGGCCTTCTGATTTTGTTTTTATCCTTCAATATTGTGCTAGCTATTTTACCTTTCCATACAAAATTTACAATCAGTTCATCAGTATCCAGAAAAGAGTTTTCTGGAGTTTTTACTGGGCTTATATTAACACTCTAGATCAAATTGGAAAGAATAGGTACATTGACAACATCAAGTTTTCCCTTGCACACATGTGGTGTGTCTTTCCATTTGGTAGATTTTTTTATTCCTTAGATTTTTATAATTTTTCTCATGTAAATGTACATGTTTTATTAGATTACAAATATATATTTGGATAAGAATAAAAAGATAAAGCACATTTAAAATGAAGAAATTCTAATGGCTGAAAGCTAATTCAGAGACAGAGCAATGGTTATGTGCTGGCAAGCATAAATATATACCCAAATTATCTATAATCACTTAGAATAAATTCACTAATATGAAATGTAGAATTCTAAGTACTTAGATAAATCTGATTTTCTAAAAGAGCTATTGTTAAACTAAAAAATTGCTTAGAAAGAATTTTTGTCTGAAATCCTCTAACAACAAAAAGTGTGTGAATTAAGCTTTTAAATCAAATATTTTTATTGAAAACAGAGATATAGTCAATAACAAAACTCACATTCTTCTCAAATGTGCAGGAGATATTCCCCAGGATAGACAATACATTAGGTCACAATCTATGTTGCAATAGATTTTAAAATGGTAGATATTATAAAAATATTTTCTCTGACCACAACAGGATTAGATTATAAATCAACAAAAGAAGAAAGATTGTAAAAGTCTCAAATTAGTGAAAATTAAATAACACATACTTAACTAATGCATCATGGAAGCAATCGCAATGGAAAATAGGAAATACTTAGAGATGAATGAAGATAAAGGCATAACATAAGGAAACTTTCAGATGCAGTAACAAGAGCACTAAAGGAAAATCTTTAGCAAAATTATTAAATTAAAAAGCAACAGAGATTTCAAATGAACATCCTACTTAACTTTACAGCTAAAGAAACTGGAGAAAAAAAGAACAAATTAAACCCAGACATAGCAGAAGGAAGAGAATGATATAGGCTGGAGCAGAAACAAATTAAATAGATACCAGAAAAACAAAAAAATCCTTGAATAAGAAATTGGTTCTTTGAAAAATCAACAAAATTGACAAATCTTTACATTGACTACAAAAAATGTAAGAAAAAAGATTCAAGTTGCTAAAATTAGAAATAAAAGTGAGGTTATTATTACTAAGTCTACTGAAATAAAACAGATTCTAAGATAGTACTTTAAAGAATTGTACACCATGAGACTAATGACCTAGATGAAATCGACACATCTCTAGAAACATAACATCTACCAAGACTGAACCATAAAGGAATGGAAAGTCTTAATAAACCTATAACAGTAAGAAGGAGACTGAATCAGATGTCAAAAATTTCCTGATCAAAAAAAAAAAAAATAAAGAAAAAACAACAACAAGAAAAGAAAAATGCCAAAGCCCTAGACCCAATAGCTTCACTAGCAAATCTCATCAGACATTTAAAGAAGAAACACCAATTCTTCTCAAACATTTTTTAAAAATTAAAAAGAAGGTAATACCTCCTAATTCAGTCTATGAAGCCAGAATTAGCCTGACACCAAAGCAAAATTCAAACAGGGGGTGGGAGGGAAACAGAGAAACTACAGACCAATATCCGTATGAATATAAAAAAAAAT
Organism: Galagoides demidoff; assembly: GCA_963574575.1. Classification (NCBI taxonomy): domain Eukaryota; kingdom Metazoa; phylum Chordata; class Mammalia; order Primates; family Galagidae; genus Galagoides; species Galagoides demidoff. The sequence goes on along the minus strand of CAUYQV010161785.1, from coordinate 36,054 downwards.
CCTCAACAAAATATTAGCAAACAGAGTTCAATGATCTATTAAAATGATAATATACCATGACCAAATGGGTTTTATTCCTAGAATGACTAGACATATGGAAATTGATTAATGTAGTAATAATACAAAACATTAACAAAATGAAAGAAAAACATAATCATCTCAATTAATGCAGAAAAATTATTTGAAAATATTGAACACCCTTTTATGATAAAACAGTCAACAAAGTCACCTTTAAAGTTCTCCCCTTGGCTATTTGGTGATTGCAGTGATATTCATCAATGAGACATATAGCAATTTTTCTAGAGTGAGTTCATGAACTTAATTGTAGACCTTGTACTCAATGGTAAAAGACTAGAAGCTTTTCCTCTACGATTAAAACCAGGTAAGGATGTGACTTTTACCACCTCTCATCAACACAATAATAGAAGTTCTAACCAGAACAATTAGGCAAGAAAGAGAAATAAAAGGAATCATAGTGAAAGGGGAATGATTAAAATTGTCTGTATTCCCAGATGACATACTCTTTTGTGTAGAAAATGTTAAAGATTACACATAACACAGAGAAAAAGAGAGACAGAAAGAGAGATGCAAACTGATAAAATTATAACTCAGTTCATCAAAGTAGAGGGATACAAAGTTACATGCAAACCCCAGGTGCATTTCTATGCACTAGCAATGAACGGTGTGAAAAACAAATAAAGAAAACAAGTCTGTGTATATAGCATCGAAAAGAATAAAATCCATAGAAATTAACTTAACCAAGGAACTGAAAGTCTTATACAATGAAAATTATAAACCATTGTTGAAAGAAGTTATGAAAGACATAAATAATTGGAAGCACATTTCATGTTCATGGTTTGGAAGACTTAATATTGTTAAGATGTCAATATTGCCCCAAACAATAATACATACTCAATACAATCTCTATCAAAATCTTAATGATGTTTGTTAAAGATTTAGTAAAATCTATCCTAAAATGTATGTGGAATCTCAAGGCATACTGAATAGCCAAAACAATCTTGGAAAAGAAAAGTTGGAAGACTACTCACAGGTCCTGTTTCCAAAACTTACAACAAAGCTACACAAATAAAAACAGTATAGAACTGGTACAAAGACAAAAATATAGACCAATAGACTAGAGAGCCAAGATATAAACCTTTGCATTTGTGGTCAAATAATTTTCAACCGGAATGCCAAGACTATTCAATGAAGAAAAATCAGTATTTTCAACAAACTGTGCAAGAAAGGAATTTTGTAGCAAAGAAATAAGGTTAGACTCTTACATAGCATGCTGTGCACAAAATCTCAAGATGAATCCATGAGTGAAACAGAAGAGGTAAGACTTCAAAACTATTAGAAGAAAAAGTAGGCATAAATCCACTATCCTAGATTTGTCAATAATTTATCACATGTGAAACTAAATGCACAAATGACAAAAGAAAAACTAAACAAACCGGACTTCACAAAAATTGAAAATTTTTATGTATTACAGGATATTTCATTTAGTAGAGCAAAAATGTAGCCTTTCAAACAGAAACATGTATTTGCAAATAATATCTCTGACAGAGGTTTATTTAATATTCAGGACATTGGGAGAACTCTCAAAATTCAACAGTAGCAATAATAATGGTAATAATAAATCTGATTCAAAAATTGGCAAATGAAGTGAATAGGTGTTTCTTCAAAAAGATATGTAATTTGTCAATAGTAATATAAATAGGGTCTGTCTAACAAGGGTACAAGTGAATTTTTCTAGAACTAGAGTATAAATGTTTTAACACAATAACTAAGTAAATGACACAAAGTCTATGTTAACCGGTTGGATGAAAATATTTCAGATTGTATAGAAAACACTACAGTGTACCCCATGTTTGCATTAATGTACACAGCTATCATTTAATTAAAAAAAAACAATTTGACAAATGCAAAAAAAAAAAAAAAGAATGTAAAAAGATGCTCAACATCACTAATCGTTAGGGAAATGCAAATCAAAACCACAAGGTAACTTACTGGGGCTACTCTCAAAAAACAAGGTAACAACTAGTGATGAGAACATGGAGAAATTTGCAAACTTAGTGCTCTGTTGGTGGGAATGTAAAATGGTGTAAGCACCGTGGAAAACTGTATGTTTATTTCTCAAAAATATTTAAAATTTAATTACCATATGATCCAGTAATTTCGCTTCTGAATATATTCAAAATAGTTAAAAAGCAGAGTCTCAAAAATATATTGGGACACCTCTGTTTACAGCAGTATTACTCAAAATAACTGAAGCATGGATCCACCCAAGAGTCCATCAACAGGCAAGTGGATAAGCAAAACGTGAGATATATGCAACGAAGTACAATTCACCCAGAAAGAATTCCTACCTATCTGCCAACATGGGTGAACTTTGAGAACATAATAATAAGTGAAATAAGCTAGTCACAAAAGAAAAATACTATATGATTCCATTTATTTTAATGAATTGAAATAGTCAAAGTCTTAGGACAAAACGTAGAATGGTAGATTCTGGGAGCCAGGAGGAAGGGGAATGAAGAGTTACTATTTAGTGGGTTCAGGGTTTCGCTTTGGGAGGAAGAAAAGAGTTCTGGAGCTGGACGTATAGTGATTCTACAATAGCAAGGCTGAACTTAATACCGCTGAATTATACAGCGGTATTTAAAATGGTTAAGGTACAAATTTTATGCTCATCTTATGATAATACAAATTAAGCAAAAACAAAGGTATAGTATTCATATAAAATGTACACACAAATATCTATTTAATTCGGGGGGGTAGAAGGAATTTTACTGATAATAAAAAGTAAAATATGGTCTGGGTAGGGAAGCTCGCTCCTGTAATCCTAGTACTCTGGGAGGCAGAGGCAGGAGGATCACTTGAGATCACGGATTTGAGATCAGCCTGAGCAAGAGTGAGACCCCATTTTTGCAAAAGAATAGGAAAAACTAGCCAGGCACGGTGACTCACACCTGTAAACCCAGCTACTCAGGAGTCTGTGGCAAGAGGATCACTGGAGCCCAGGATTTTGAGGTTGCTGTGAGCTAGGCCAATATAGCAGGGGTGACAGAATGAGACTTTGTCTCTAAAAATAATACTAATATATAATAAATTACGTGTATATTTAAATGAAAAAATTATGAATGTATTAATAAATAATGTAAATATTAATACATACTAAATGTGTTATTATTTATTTTTGTGTACAGATTTTATGAATCAGTATACATCTGTAAAAATAAAAAGCCAAAGGGATGAATTGATAATTCAGAAAAATACAAGGATTTTCAATTGAACAAGCAGAATATGCAAGATATATAAACTTTTTTGGCAATAAAAATACAAATTACAATCAAGAATTGCTATTTAGCCAAAAACAGTCATTTGGAAACAAATGAAAATACTCAGTGTTATTGAAGGCTTAGACAATCTGAGACTAATTGTTGAGGAGAATATAGATTCACAAAACCTTTATTGAAGAAATTGCATTTTCTGTTAAAAGTGTCTAAATCTCACTTGACACTAGCTATTTAATTATAGCCCTAAGATTATAAGCCAAATAAATATTAATACTTAAATATACATATATCGTGTACTTGCAAAATTATTCAGTGCAGCCCTTCTGCAATAGCAAATATGTGGAAAGCCCTGAATGTTCATTCATCAAGATTGGAAAATAAATCACGTTTCCTGCTTTGCAATATAATATCATCCATCTTTTACAAATAATATTTCCAATAATGGTAGTTAGTATGGCCTGGAATTCACAACTGAGAAAAACATGCTTATGAAGCAGTATGTTCAGTAGATCCCATTTTAAAAGTACTATATAAAAAGAGAATATAGAATGCATCATGTATTTTTTTAAATAAAATTATTATGAGTACATATATTTGTATATCCTTATAGGGTAAATGTGATATTTTAATGCAAATATACAATGTGAATTACTCAGATGGGGTAATTTGGGTATCCATCACTTGAGACATTTGGCACTTCTTTGTGGTAGGAACATTCCAATTCTACTCTCTTAGGTATTTGGTATGCCCCCAACTTACTATTTATAGTTGCTTTGTTGTGCTTTCAAATATTGTCCATTCTATCTGACTATATAGGCACGCCTTAACCACACCCATTTTATTCACACCCCTCTTCCCAGCCTCTCATAACCATCATTCTATTCTTTGTCTCTATGACATCAGTTGTTTTTACTATTTAGCTCCCACATATGAGTGAGAACACTTGACATTTGTATTTCTGTGCTTGGCTTATTTAACTTCCTGTTCTCCAGTTCCATGCATGCTGTTGTAAATGACAATATTTAATGACTTTTGTGACTATATAATATTCTATTGTGCATATACAACACAATTTCTTTACTCATTGACCCATTGCTGGACCCCTTGGTTGATGCCATGTCTTGGTTATTGTGAGTACTGCCGCAGTAAGCGTGGGAGATCCGGTATCTTTTTGACAAACTGAATTCCTAGCCTTTGGATATACTCACATACCAAACATGGGGGTTACTGGGGCGTGTGGTAGTTTTTATTTTTAGTTTTTTAAGGAACCTCCATACTGTTCTCCATAGTGGGTGCACCAATTTACATTCCCACCAACAGGTGTAAGAATTTTTTTCTCCACATCCTTGCCAACATGTGCCTGTCTTTTTTGCCTATCTTTTTGATAAAAATTGCTTTAACTGGGGTGAGATGATATTTCACTATAGTAAGGTTTGGCATTTCTCTGATAATTAACAGTGATGAGCATATTTTCTTGGACTGGTTGACAATTTATATTTATCTGTTTTCTTTCGAGAAGTGTCTATTCAGACCATTTACCGATGTTTTAGTTGGATTATTTGATGTTTTCCTCTCTAGGAGTTTGAATTTATATATTCTGATTATTAATCCCTCGAAAGATGGGTAGTTTGCACATATTTTTTGCCATTCTGTGGGTTTTCTCTTCACTTTGCTGAGTGTTTTCTTTGCCATGTGTTTTAGGTTGATGTGATCCCATTTGTACAATTTTGTTTTGATTGCCTGTGCTTTGGGGTATTATTACTCAAGAAGTCTTTGCCCAGATCAATGTCCTGAAGCATTTCCCCAATGTTTTCTTTTAATCGTTTTATTCTCTCAAATCTCATATTTAAGTCTTTAATCCATTTTGATTTGGTGTGTATATGGTGAGAGGTGAGGGTCTAGATTCATTCTTCTATAGGTAGAGATCCAGTTTTCCCAGCACCATTTATTGAAGATTTTGTGGTTCCATATAAACTTTAGGATTTTTTTAATTTATGTAAAGAATGTTATTGGTATTTTGATGGGGATTGCATTAAATCTGTAGATTCCGTTTTGTAATATGGAAATTTTAACAATATTGGCTCTTCCAATCCACGAATATGGAATAAATTTCCATTATGTTTTGTCCTCTTCAACTTCTTTCATCAGCGTTTTGTAGTTATCATTGAAGAGAACTTTTACTTCCTTGGTTAAGTTTATTCCTAGGTGTTTTATTTTATTTGTAGGTATTGAAAATGGCATTACTTTCTTGATTTCTTTTTCAGATTGTTGACTGTTAGCATATAGAAATATTGCTGACATTTGTAATGATTTTTTATCCTGCAACTTTCCTGAGTTTATCATTAATTTTCTCCAAATACTGAGACTGTATTATTTACCTTTCTTCCTTTTGTTTATCTTACCTTGTCATTCTATTTATCATTACCAAATTGCCATTTTATAATAAGAAAATAACATCAAGCGTTATTTTTAATTAAAAAAATTTAATTAAGCCAGATACATTGTACTTTCTCATAATTCCCTCTGAAAATGTAACCGTGTCTTGGGTTGCTTTATATTACTGCTAGTATTACCCTCAGAAGCAATGTTATTTCACAGTATACTTGCAACTGTTGTATTTATATTAGCTAATCTTTGAAGATACCATTGTTTTCTAAAAGATTATGCTTTTAAATAATTTTCTCTAAGTGGAAGAAAATTTCAACCTTCTTATACAGGCATCAAGGTCAGTTTTAAATATAAGTGAAGTTAAATGTAAGTTTTTGTATTCTGAGCAGATTTATCACACCAGTCTCTTACTCTTCATCACAATAGTCTCTTATTCTTCTTATTTAGAGACTTACTTGGTAGCAGTTTCGCAATTCATTAGAGTCCGTCAGGTGAAGATAAAGAAAAAGCCCTCATATTTGCTTATTGACTGTTAGATCTCACTAATGATCTTTAAACTAGTGAGGAGAAAAGATGTTTGCTTATTTTATTAATGTTATTTGTATATTCAATATTACAATTGGACATATAACAAATGTAAATGATATAAAATAAAATGGAGTCAGGAGAAATTTGCAGAAGTTCAGTGTTTCCTAAACTTTCTTCTGTGGAACACTAAATTAAAGGAAGGCTAATAGATTTTTATTAGGAATGAGAAAGAAAGGTATTTTGGTTATTTTGCCTATGAAACAACTGCTCAAAATCTTACTGGCCGGAAACAGCAATGACTTTATGATGTTTCATGATTTCAGAAGTCAGGAGCTGGAGCAGGGCTCCACAGGCTGACTATTCACAGCATGCAGTGTCAACTGAGGGCACTCAGAAATACCACGTTACCAGACGGGAGAACCAACTCAGGCGCCTGCACTCACATGCCTGGCAACATAGCTGCAAGAGCATAACATTGGATTCTCTGGGTACTGTCCATCAGAGGACATACATGTGGTTCGCCAGCATGGGGTCGCAGACTTCTCATGTTATATTTCAGGGATTCCAGGAAGATAATACTGAGGGTGGAAGCTATACGTTTTCTTATGACATAGTTCAGATTCTCTTCTGTGGCATTCCACTAATCATTAAGTCCCTACAGTGGACCCAGATTCAAACAGAAGGGGAGTTAGATTTGTCTCTTAGTGAAGAAGTAGCAAGAATGTGCAGCCACAATTAATCCATTATACAGGAGATTTTGGTCAAAATGTTTTGACCAAAGGCAATGTTGATTTCCTAGTTGCAGTTTTCTTAAGAACATTAACCCATGTATAAGAGATTATAGCTTTTTCAGTGACCACCAAGGTAGGCAACATGCCTAGATGTCTTTGAGAAAAATGTCTTCTTTTTGAAAATATTTCCTGGAACATTTGAAATATAGTTGATTGTATTACAAATCATATTATAAATTAGCCTTAAAGCAGGTTCAATAGTAGAACATTTTATTACCTCATAAAGAAGCACTATGCTCTTCAGCTACCACACTCCTGTCACCCCTCCCCCAATCCTATGAAACCAAAAATCTACAGTGTCTCTCTATAATTTGCCCTGTTCTGGACATTTTATATGTATTGATTCACATAATATATGGTCCATTTTGTCTAGATTTTCTCACTTAGCATAATATTATCAAGGTTTTTCCATGTTGTTTTATATTTTGTTCATTTAAATGAGCAAATAATATTCATATAAATACCACATTTTCATTGATTTGTTCACTCATAAAAAATCAATTGTTTCCAACATTCAATCATTACAATGTTGTTATAAACCTCAGTGAATACACATGTTGACATGCATATAGTTGAATAGAGTGAGTTTCCCTTGAGTGTATACTCAGGAGTGGATTTGTTGATTCACATAGTGACTCTATGTCTAGCTGTTTGGGAAACCAGCAAATTGTATTCTGACATGGTTGGACCATTTTATACACCCACAGTGGTCTGCTTTCTCTAACTCCTCAGCAACACTCATTGCTACCTGACTTCTCACTCTAGCCATCCTAGGGGTGTGAGGTGGCACTCACCGGTGTTTTGAGTTGCATTTCCCTGATGACTAATGACGCGAAGCTCATTTCATGTGCAAACCTTCAGCTTATCTTTCCTTCCCTCCATGGTTTTGGCATCTTGCAGCTCAGTTGACCACAGAGACATGAGTTTGGATTTAGATTATCAGTTCCATTCCGTGGTTTCCTATGTCTGTCCTCGTCCCAAGACCACTCTGCCAACTACAGTTGCTTTGTAGTTAAGTTTTGAAATAAGGAAGTGTGAGTCCTTCTACTTTGTTCTTCATTTATAGGATTATTTTGGTTCTTCTGAGTTTCTTTGATTCTGTATAAATTCTAGAGGCAGCTCGTCAATTTCTACAAACAAGTCAGTTGGGACCCTGATAAGGATTTTGTTGAATTTGCATATCATATTGGGGGAGCTGCAAATAAGATGCTCAGATGCAAATAATATCACTTCATTTGTTAATCAAGTGATAGCTGGCTTCTAAAACCTCTGAGCCAGAGCTCTCAATGCTGGAGGTGGAGCTTCTCCCTGAGCGACGCCTTGCTCTGTGATCTCAGCACTTGGTGGAGAGGATGGGAGCGGATGCAGCCTGTGACGCTCCGCTTGCCTCTCTCGGGATAGGACAGGGAAGGAGTCTCAGGCACCTTGTTGCCGAGGATGGCCTCCTGGGCAGGAGCAGCACAACCTCACCTCTCGATGCACTTGACCACAACAGCTGAGGGCAGGGTCAGAGACTGAAATTCCGCTATGCCCCAGAAGGAAGCTCTAAAGCGGGGAGGAGGTGGAGGGCCCTGAATCTCTAGGCTCCAGACATCTGGAGTGGAGCCTCCAACTCAGCAAGCGCCTTTCATGCGAACACCACAGACTCTTAACCTTTCTTACCAAATTGCGCAGGTTTTCATGAGTGGATATTTCTCCGTTTACTCTCTGTTCTTAGGGTTGTTTGCAGATGCTTTCATTCTTTTTAAATTTGTTGTTTATTTATTTTTCACTTGATAGTCTCCACGAGATTCACTGGGGTGGAGGTCAGGGGAAGCAGTGAAGCTCCTCGCACAGGAGTGCTGGAGTAAACCTCTGAATTTGGGGACTGACCATTTCACTCCCGGGTGAGAGACCTTCCCACTCAGCCGGCAGGAGGCCTGTAGCAGGACGCAGGCTTCCTCACCAGCAGGTGCAGGGGGCGCTGAGCCTGGCCTGCCTGCAGTCCCTGGACAGCCCGACAGCAACAGCCACAGGGGCTGGCGACTCCTGCTCCCCGTGGGGTCAGCTCTACATGTGTTTTCCTCCCATCAACATAATTAAATCATTAAATTTTTGCCTTGAAATTGCTTAAAACAATTACATATGAAATGGAAATCCCGTTCTTTAACAAGGAAGGGGTACGAACCCACGACTCACCGGACTCCATAGTTTCCGAATCTAAGGTTTATAAAGAGACTTTGAAGGAGGAGGGCTGTGATTGGTTCCAAGATACGCTTTAGTCTATCATGTTATATTTCCACTTATACATTTTCACTTGCTAAATACTCTCACCTTTCCTATCTTATTATTGTATTGTGATGCCAAATTGTATATTTCACGAAGTAAAAGGAAATCTCTTTAATGAATTTCTTAATGGATTTTACTGTGAACTGAGATTTCTTAATATATTCTTTTCTACTGAAGAACCTGTCAAGTTAAAATTAACTGAGCCTTACCTTTTATTCTTTTCATTTATTAATATATGATCAGTGAATAAGTTATCATTTTATAGTCAAACTAAAAAAAAAATGGTCTGGCATCAAATACATGGAAAAACATTGATCTTCTAAATGACACTATTGTGTTACAAAAAAATACCCAGAGTATTGAAGTCTAATATTAAACTACTTGAGGAAAACTTTCAAGCAATGACAAAATAAATACAGAAACTCTCCAAAAATTAGTGAGAGTAAATATGTAATATTTTTATTATAGTTACAAAATAGGCTAAATTTGTTGTGTAAAACCTGACAATATGAATGTTTAAATTCTCACCTCTGAAGCCAAAAAGATGGCAGTTTAACATTGTCCATTACAATGATTTTGTGCATATATGAAGGTTTAGTGAAGGGTCTTAACCACACAACAACTCAAAATATACACTCCAGCGCAATATGCTTCAATTCACAATATCTAAAGCCACCCACAGAATGAGGCAAAACATTTGAAAATCACATATCTGATTACAAATTAATATTCAAGAGCTATGAATATTAAACTTTGACAACAAAAACCTAATCAATCTCCTTCAAGATTGGGAAAAAGACTTGATTAGACATTTCACCAAAGAAAATATACAAGTAAGCACAGGAAAAAGTTCCCAACTTCACTGATCATTAGGAAATGCAAAATCAAAACCACCATGAGATATCACTTCATGTCCCTCAGAGTGACTATTTTCAAACACACAAACAAACTGAAAATAAATGATGAAGATGTGAAGAACCTGAAGCCTGTACATTGTCAGTAGAAATACATAGTGCTTCAGCTACCGCAGGAAATTATATAATGATTCCTTAAAACGTTAAAAAATATGGTCCAGCAACTCTACTTCTGAGTGTGTACCCAAAGAGTTGAAAGCAGGAATTCAAAGAAGTATCGTGCACTTAAGCTCATAGCAGCATTATTTACAGTAGCAAAATCTAAAACTCACCTGTGTGCCATCAGTAGATGAATGGATAAGTAAAATTAGGAACGTGTATACAATGAAAAATTACTTAGCCTCAGAAAGGAAGGACATTCTGACATGTGTTATATAACATGGCAATAGCTCGAGGATGTTATGTTAAATGAAATAAGCCAATCGTAAAAGGACACATCTGTTTTTGCTCAGAAAGATACTCAGAATAGTTGCCTTCATACACGCAGCTTAGTCACCAAGGGCTGGTGTGAAGGGGACATGGAGAGATACTGTTTGATAAATACAGGGCTTCAGTACTGGAAGATGAAAAAGTTGTATGGATCTATGGTGGTGACGGCTGCACAGCAAAGTCAACGTATTTAATGCCATTGAACTACACACTTCAAAATGGTTGAAATGTTACTTATGATATTTATGTTATTACATTTTTACCCTAACATAAAACATAAATTAAAAATCTAAAGCAAAAAACTCACACATTAATTGAAAGACAATTCACAAATTTACAGTCCTATTGCTGAGTTTAGCATGTACATCTGAGTGCTAAGGAAGTAGACAAAGCCTTAACATGACCTATCTGACAGAATATACATTTTTCTCAAATGGATGCAAATATAAAATTTTACATATCATGGGTCACAAGTTCATGACATACTCAAAGAACTCAAATTAGACCTCCCATTTGATCCTGCAATCCCATTACTAGGCATCTACCCTAAAGGAAAAAAGAAAAAAGATCCTTTTATCAGAAAGAGATTTACACTAGACTGTTTATTGCAACTCAATTTACAATTGCAAAACTGTGTAAACAACCAAAATGGCCACCAACCAGGAATGGATTAACAAGCATTACTATTCATAACAGTATTCATGGAATACTATTCAGCCACTAAAAAAGATGGAGACTTAACATCTTTTTAATAAACTGAATGGAGGTGGAACATATTCTTCTTAGTAAAGCATCACAAGAATGGGGAAGCAAGAATCCAATGTACTAAATTCTAATATGAAGACAGTAGATGAGCTAATACAAGGTGGAGGTAGGGGAATGAGCAAGTAGGGAGAGGGGAAGAGAGAGAGGGTTGTGGGAGTCACAGTGTATGGCACACATCCTGGAGGCAGGACACAACTAGAAGAGGGACTTATCTAACAAATGCAATCAGTGTAACCTAATTCTTTGTACCCTTAATGAATTCCAAATAATAAAAACAAACTTAAAAAAATTAAAATAAAGAATTGAAAATATAATTCAATATTTTGTCCAACACAAAATTTTATTTTGAAGAAATAAATTTTATTTAGAAGAAATCAATAACATAAAGAACTCCAAAACTATTTGGAAGCAAAGTGATGTCTTTCAAAGTAACCCATAGATCTCAAAGGAAATCACAAAGAAAGAAAATATTTTAAAATTAATGATAATGAAGCAATTATTTATCAGTTCCATGGACCATGGGCTAAAGGTTTACTCAGAGGCAATTAGATACATTTTAAAATCTATGATTGAATTATTGGGAGAGACAAGAGCATGCCACCGAAATGTGCTTCTCTGACAGAATGGTTGAGTCTAGGCAATAAGAGCAAGCAGGTGAAGGAGAGTAGCAGGTGCAGGAGAGTAGCAGGTGGAAGAGAGTAGCAGGTGCAAGAGAGTAGCAGGTGCAGGAGGGTAGCAGGTTCAGGAAGGTAGCAGGTTCAGGACGGTAGCAGGTGCAGGAGAGCTCCTTGGTCTTCCTCTATTTGCCTAAAGTCAGGACATAAATCCACAAAGACAGAAGATGCCTTCCTCCCCTCTCTGCTAAGGAGAAGGACAGTTAACCACTGTAGACAGTGTTAAGCCTTATGGGGACCGCTCCTACCTGCCAGTTATTTGCCTTCTCACTAGTTGCCACCCCAAGAAACCCAAAGTCCTCTTCCTTGTTACTTTTCTTAAAATGTGCTGTTCTTTGTGGCAGATGCGATCTACACGAGCTGGAACTAAATGCCACCTCACCGAGAACTCCTCATTCCTGTGTTTCTCCCAAACTTCTGTCTCATTTTTTCAGGTTGAAGTCTTTTGTGGCATGGGTTCCTTTCAACTAATAACTTACAAGGGTGGAAGGAAGGCTTATTTTTCTTCCCCTACACTATTTCAAGAAATTAGAAAAAGAACATCACATTGACTTAAAGAACGAGTAATAAAGGGATTTGTGAGTATATATGTGTAATTTTTTAAAAGTACAATAGAAGTCAAAATTTGTTCTTTGATAAAATTGCTAAAATGTGTAGCCCTCTAGTAAGATAGATCAAAAAGAAATAGAAAGCACAAATTATTAAAATTGGGGACAAAATGTAGGATGTCACTGAGGCTCCCACAGATACTACAAAAAGTGGTATAATAAGAAAATATTGTGAAAAGTATTCTGTAATATTTGACAACTTATATAAAGTGTAGAAGTTACTAGAAAAAATGCAATTACTGAAATGTCAAAAAGAAATGAGAGATCTGAGAAGAGGGCAATAGTTTTTGAAAGATATCAAAACTGAGAATTTAGGCATATATGCCCAAATAATTTTTAGAATAAAAAGATAATACCATATTTGTATTTATGCAAATAATAAAAAGAAATTGTGATCCTAATAAATACTACAATTAATTAGAAATAAAAGAAAATAACTCATTTACTAGCACAAGAACTGGATTAATTTGTGACTCTGTTATAACAAACACTTAAAAATATCAACAAGTCTGTAACAAAATACTTGAAAATCAAAAGAAACATGATCTTTTTGAATAGAAAGCATCAATGGAAAATAGACAAATTTTATCACTATATGATCTATTAATTTAATATGACCTTTAAAGAAATGAAAGTTTCAGTCCTAGACACATTGACCCAAATGTCATGCAGAATATTCACAAAAATTTTGAAAAGCAAAAGGAATAAAGAGGGAATAGCTCTACCAAATACGTGTTTGTGTGTGTGTGTCACTATGTGTTGTGACTGAAACGGTGTGCTTTGTGCAGCACTACAACAGGGGCATACACCTGTATGAATGGAGATTTTTGCATAAAAATTCAGTAAAAATATTAAAACAACTATGTGCCAATCTTCAAAAAGAGTTTGACTTGTGTTAACAATTGTCATCCCAGACTGAACTCTAGAAAGCTCTTCCCAAGACTCTAATTTCTGTAATATATAATTAACTTCCTAAGAAAAAAATAAATAAATAACCCAGTAGGAAATAAGAGCACATGTTCACAGACTGGGAGCATGAGTGGGTCTTCATCATTGCTCAGACCTGTCTGGCGATAAGGCGTCTCATTAGGATTGTGAGCCACATGGAAGGTACTTGCTGGGCTCTTTGCACCCCCATGTCAGCGCATGTCAGGAAGCCTAAGGCCCCTCCCTCTGTTAGTTACGGCACAGGCAATTTTATATCTTTAATTTGAAACTATAATTTGGAACCTGTTAAGGGTAATTTGATAATTTAAAAAAAACACTAAAGCTTAGAAACGATTTGCAAATATCTGAAAACACATAAATATATCGATAGGCATGTGGCTGTCAGGGTTTGCCTCATTTGTCAAATGCCCACGTCCTCTGCCCTCCTGCCTGGTCTGACCTGTGAGGATACAGACGCAAACACTGATCAAGACATGTTCAGTCGTTATTTCTAATAAAAAGGTTGGAAATATCATAAATATCTATCAAATGCTATATCCAAATGAAATAACATTCCGCCAGAGGAAAGATGGAAGGTCTATAAGTACTAATATAAAGGCAACTGGGAAATATTTATACAGATGAATAAGGAAAGTATCGAAGAGTGTGGGGGGGAGTCTGGGTACATGTTAGTTCAAATTTGTCTACAAAAGCACCACAGTAGAATATACTGGTTCCCTGTGGGTGAGGGAACATGGAGGACAAAACAATTTGCGTTACTCTCAGCAACAAAGACCTGAGCGGGGCTCCGCGCGAGCACACAGAAACTTCACCTCCTGCTCAGGCGAAGTCCGCAGGGGCTCTCGGGGCAGTTTTTCTCCGTGGAGGCCAATTTATTCCTGATGCTTTTCTATCTCGCTAGGAAGCCTTCCCCATGATCATGCCAGCAGAGGAAAAGCTAGAAAATTTGACAAGAGCTTTTCACTCCCCCAGGTTGTATGAGACTCACACCACTAGAATATACATTCCATTGCCAGAAATGGTTGCATTTCTACTTAATGCTAAGAGGCTTGTCAGCTGACTCCAGGATAGCCAGAGGGGACCAAGAGCCAGCCAAGACCATCACCACCAGCAACATCTGCATGACACTTCTGTTCATGTTGAGTTTTGTTTGTTTGTTTGTTTTTTGAGACAGAGCCTCAAGCTGTCCCCCTGGGTAGAGCGCTATGGCATCACAGCTCACAGCAACCTCCAACTCCTGGGCTCAAGTGAGTCTCCCGCCACAGCCTCCCAAGTAGCTGGGACCACAGGCACCCACCACAATGCCCAGCTATTTTTTTGGTTGCTTTTATTTCATTGTTGCTTTGGTGGGCCAGGGCTGGATTCGAATCCTCCACCTTAGGTCTATGTGGCTGATGCCTTAGCCACTTGAGCCACAGGCGCCGGGCCTCATGTTGAGTTTTGACCCAGAGAAATGTATTACTATCTTCAAAGACAAGTGCCCATCCATTTAATAAATAATAGGCAAGTCTTTGACAGTACAAATATGCAACTGTGTGCCCATTTACTCACAGCACTACTGATCATAACAGCAAACACAGAACTCAAAAATACATTTTATGGTAACTTAGTTCCGTGACTGCTGTTATTTTTATTAAAAATTTTTTATTTTCTACAGGAAACATGAAGACTTCTATAATTCAAAACACATTTTTATATGTAGAAACATACATTTTTCTGGCTTGTTAAATATTTTGAATAATTTTAGTATCAAACTTTTTCCAATTGTCAAAGGTATTCACTCGTAAAGTGTCAGTGATCGTTGGTGATGCAACTCAGAGGCAAGAGATATTTTCAAATATGCCTTTCAAGCCATAAAGAATGGAGCATATTGTACTCTAGATCAGCTTTTCTTTTAAAAGCACTTAAGAAATTTTAAATCACTTTTTAAAGTATATACTTAGAACACATTTTAAGCATTTTATATGTTGTCACATTAAGGAATTTTTATTAACAGGATAAAAAGTTGCACTCATGTTTAAAAGCATGCACGTAACTATCTGGATGTGAATCTCCATTTTATATCTCTGCCTAGAACACAAGCCCTTTTTATTCACCTGCTGTTTGGAGAAGGGCACAATTGAGGTTTTCTTTTCTTTCTGGCTCAGAAATGATTTTCTTATTTAGATCTATGGTTTTTGCTGATCTGAAAAGTTGAATTTTTCTTTAGCAATGATTTTTTAAATAAAATTTCACCAAAGTGTCATACCTAAAGCACACACATCTTAAGCCTGCAGGTGACACACTTCATACAGTGAACCCAGACCCACAGAGCCACTGCCCAAGTCCTGAGGGTGAGCCAGGCTTGCCTCCTCTCCAACCCTCCCTTGCACACCGTCCCCTTTGCTGGGGTCACACTCTGGTTCATCTGCAGCAGCCGTCCTTCCCAAGTCCACCCTCTGGCTCTGCAGTCCACAGGCCCTGCCTGGCTCTCTGCTCCTCCCTGTCCCACTCTGCGAGTCCTCCACACTCCATGCTAGACTTCCTCAAGGACAGCGTGGGTGTCTTGCTGAAATCACAATTCTGATTTTCTAGCTCTTATTTCATTTTACCTTATGTCTTTCTTATAACTTTATGCTACTATTTAATGGGTTAAAATCTTTGTGCATTTTTTGAGAATGGTAGTTTCTTAAAATTTCATTTTCATGTCTCTAAAATTCATGCTTAAAGACTTTCTTCTAACCTGAGTCCTTAGGACTCAGATGGCAGATGGACCAGAGTGTGACCCCCAAACAAAGGGGACGGCTCGCAAGGCAGGTGAAGCTGGATCACACTCAGGATTTGGGTAGTGACTCCGCGGGTCTGGCTCCCTTTATGAAATGTGTCACCCTGCGTTCCTTTTCGGCACGTGTTTTCTTCCTGGCTCCCCTTTGGGTGCTTTTGTGTCTGTCCCTGGAAAGCGTCGTGCTGACCAGGTGTCTCTCACAGACAGAACGGAGGCAGAGCACCCGCCAGCGGTGCCCTCCCCACACCAGCCGAGGATTCCCCGCACATCTGGTTTGCTCACGGCCCTCACTGAGCCTGTCCCCCAGACCCAGCGGGCTTTTGTTACTGGAGCTTGGTGGGGCTGAGTCCTCCTGTCTTTCCTGCATGTTCCCCTGACTCCTTAGACTGATGTCGCCCATGGAACCCTGCAGCCCAGCTGTGGAACGCCGCCAGACTTCCTTCTTTTCTCCATCCTTTCATTTCTAGAAATTTGCCGCCAGCATATGATGCACTATCACTGCTGTGGCTCCCTCAGCTCTCTGGTTTCGAGTGTTGAGAGATTGGAAGTTTTCTGGTTGGAGAAACACACAGAAGGAAGCAGGAGCACGGCCGTAGAGGCCTAGCCCATCAACACAGAGATGTCAAGTTTTGTCCTTTGCCTTCAAGATATCTTATAACCAGATGCCCATTATCCATAAATTTGACTAGCATTGTGGTAAGAGGAAACCCTTCTGGGATTCTGCAATCATTGGCTTGTCAGTCCCGGTACTAACCACTCAGATTTATGGGGTAGTGTTTATATTTCTTTGCTTCACAGGTTAACTGTGAAAATAACTGGGTAACTAAAAGTGTGGCTCTGGCTAGCCTGTTTTCACCTCGCGTTCAGCCACGTTGTCAGATATGCGGGGGAGGTTCTGCTCTCATCCTGAAGCCTGAATGTCAGTGGGTCTCACACTTCAGGGCTGCTTGGAATTTGGACCGTCACTCACTCTCACTCCCTTCTGTCTATAATGTGAAGAGTGTTAAGACATGTATCTCAGAGGGCTGTAGTCAAGATTAAATTCAGTAATTCCTCTTAACAAAATAGAGACAATCTAGCAACAAATAGGTGCCTAAGCCACCCATTTCATGGTAAGTTTGCTAGAGCAGCCTGGATGGACTAACACACTATGCTATTCATGGCAATAGTGTATGAAACTTTTTAGACTTGGTCTTAATCAGAAGAAGTCTAACCTCGTTCCCCTTCTCCTGCCTACTGGTTGGAACGTGGACTTAATGGCTGGAGCCCCAGCAGCCATCCTGTACCATCCTTGGCAGGAGCATAGATGAAGTGAGGCAGTGAGAGGAGAGGACCCTGAGACTACCCTGCCAGCATTGTTCTTTAGTGCTGGCTGTGTATTTTGCATGGAAGAATAAAATCTTCTGTGTTGGAGCCACTTTTTAGATTGGCATGTGGCCATATGCAGCTGCTGAACCTTATAGGAAATAGTATCACCTTCACTTTAGGTCCTCTGCTCTTTGAGACTATTTTAGAATTTCATCTAAATGTTGATGACTCAATAACAGTCACCTTCACTAATGCTGATGAGACCCCAAAGCTAAACCTCTCTGCTGAGATTCAAGTACATGCGACCCCACATACTTGGCGTGTCCATATACACAAACATATACAAGGCCTGACAATTAAGTTGGCAAACAGCCTAGAAAAATTGCTGCACACCTCATTGTTGAACATTACCATGGTCACCTTTGAAGTCCCCCCTTGGGGACCTACGTACTGACACCAGTGCCCACTCCACCTGTCAAAGCAATTTTGCAACTTTCTTTCTGTATTGGCCTCAGAGCTGTCATGCATTACTTTTGATGTCCTGAACGTCATCAAAATGCTATTTCTTTTAGCTTTGAATAAAGAAAAATGTCACAGGGCCAAATCAGGTGAGCAGCGGTGAGCAGGGTGGATGTTCCAATACAGTTATTTGTTTACTGGCTAAAATTCCCTCACAGACGGTGTCGTGTGAGCTGGTGCACCGTCGTGATGCAGGAGCCACACCTTTCTCACACCAAGGCTTTCAGTTAAGGTTTGCTTCACTGTTCCCTGTCACTGATGTTGGTCTCTTGGTGTGCACTGATGTTGGTGTGCTCTGCTTTTCATAGTAAGCCAATGATTTTGATGCACGGTTCAGTGATTTTTTGCAATGTTCTCATCAGTTCTGCTTGTTATTAGCTGCCCTGAGCTCTCTTCATCAGTGACGCTTTCTCTCCCCTTGGAAAAATGTTTAATCCATCTGTACACTACCATTTTCTTCATGGTCTTATCCTCATAAACTCGGACTAACATGTCCCTGATTTCACTTCCACTCCTGCCAAGTTTAAAAAGAAATTTCATGTTTTTTCGTTGATCTAATTCAACCTTCAAAATTCTCATGATGGCATATAAAAAGACCCAACAACAATAATGAACACCACTAAGCAAGACACCCCCCGACATTGAAAAGGGGCACAGCTGTGAGACAATGATACACTATGGTCGTGGAACCTCACCAAGTTCTCTGTACAGTGCTGCCAACCTGAGTGCATGGGGGTAAGTTCACAAACTTAATTGTCACTCCTCATAGGCTACCGACCTCCCATCTCAGTCTATGGCACTCTCTCATCCTAGGAATCCACATTAACACCACCCTCTACTCCTCCATCTCCAGGCCTTTACGAAATCTTGTTGATGCTTTATATACAATATCTTCACCTTCTCTACAGCTATTTATGAATTATTGTGACTTACAGATAGTGTAAGTTATCCTTTATATTTCTGGTCCCTTCCTGTTAATATTCCTACTTCCCACAATACAGTTAGCTGGAATTTTGCATAAGTAAATGTCTTTCTGAGGTTCCTGGGGTGAGGACAGATACACAGCCTAGAGGAACCTCTTGCACTGTCAGCTCTGTGTGACTGGTCACCTGCCAAGCCTCGCCTCACACTCTCCAACCCTGAACCAACTGCCCTCTTTGTTTCTGGAAAATTCCATGCTCCATATAGTTACAGCTATATTTCAAATATTCTTGCTCCCAGAGGGGATCTGTACAGTCTACTATTGTGGAAATGTGCTGAAACCCAATGTTAATTCTAAACACACACACAGCAAGCATTCCTTCATGCGTGGGGGGGGCAGGGAAGTGGGAGCCCACTGCCCAGTAGGAACTAGGAATGTCCTGTGGTTCTTAATGCTGAAGAAATGGATTGATTTATTCACGTAGAAATATACCTGCCAGGAAGTAAATGGACTCCCCAAGAAAAGCCATCCTTGTGCTATTTGGGGAAGTCACAATGAATTCTGTAAACAAGACATGCCCACATCCATGGGGATCTCAGGGACCCTTCTCAAACACGAGAAAGACGCAGCGGAAAACAGACCTCTTTGAGGGAATCCTGCTGCCTGCACTCTGAAATGGGAAATACTCACAGGGAACCACCGCATATGGACAGATTCATCAGCGTGAACAAGAAAGACCAAATCCATAGAGACCCATGGTGCTCAGCTACAGAGAGGTCAGGGAGCAGAGACATACTCCACAGGCAGCTTCTTGTCGCTCGCCTCTGAGGCTCACTATCGCCTGGGAGGGGGCAGGCACAAGCCTAGGAGCACCAGGAATGGATAGGATTTTTCTGACAATAATCTAAAAATACAGTTTTCTTCTTTTAAAGAATTTTTTTTTAGAGATAGGTCTCTGTCACTCAGATTGGAGTATAGTGGTGTAGTTACGACTCACTGAAGGTTCTCCTGCGCCAGCCTCCCGAGTACCTGGTGTGAGTACACTCCACCCCGCCCAATTACATTTTCAAATGTCTTTCTGGAAGCTAGAGCTTGCTATGTGTACCAGGTTGATCTTAAACTCCTGCTCTCAAGTCATCCTTCTACCTTGGGCTGCCAAAGTGCCAGGATTATCGGCAAGAACCACTATACCTGGCCCAGTTTTTAAGAAAAATTAAAATTCAAACAAGCTGTCAAATCACAGTCCATTGACTCTCAAGCCTGGCACTTGAGTTTCACTTATTGAGCAAAATACACCTGGGTGCTGCTAGTTCTCCCAGTCCTCAGCCAAATCATTTTCTTCTCAGTTCCTTATGTTGAAAGAAAAAGACCATGGTAAGGAGTCAAGACTAGCAAGACCAATTCCCTCTAGGAAGATGCAAGCAGTGGACTTAGACTAGGAGCTATTGTTTCTGGCAAGTGTGGTCTACTTAGAGGCCACTGTAAGGCCAGATCCTGCTGTAAACATTCACTATTAGTCCAGAAGCAAAGCAGAGCACTCTATTCCAAGCCACTGTCCTACGTTCCTGCAATTGCTTGTCCTAAAGACCAAGACCATGGTCCTGTGATAACAAAGACTTACTGTGGGTGCCTGGCCCCTGCAGTCATTCTCCTTCTGCTGCCAGAATGGTCCAGTTTTTCTTAAAGCTTGCCTCTGTCTTATACAGTGCAATCCAGATGGACAGAAAATTGTCTCCACTTACTCGTGTAGCCTGATATTTTCCTACTGTACCCCTGAGGATTCAGCTTTGGTAGACTCCTGGCTGGAGCTGCAGGTTGCAAAAGGCTACGGATTAGCCAGTTACTCCCTGGTATTCTCCCTGCCTGTGTCCTGTTACATTGAAATCAATTCTAAAATATGCATTCTGTCACTCACAAATCCAGTAGTTGTTCCTGTTTCTGCTTAGCCAGGAGTTTGTCAGTTGCAAGTAAGAGAAATGCTTTACAAACTTATGCAGATGAGAATGTTGCGTGTATCCAACTGCAAACACCAGCAGTTTCCTGTCTCACTTCCAAGTGGACCTGAGTGCTCATCAAATATCATCATGAGACTGCAAGAGTGGAATGGTCCCATCTCGTGAGGTGGCCTGCCTGTCCCTCTGCAGCCCTGCTGGCTTGTGCCCACTCTGTGCTGGGAACAACAGCCCTGAATAGGTCAGGTAACTGGCCCTTGTAGTTTGTGAGGCCAAAAGGACGGAGACCTTCCTGCCTCTAGCTCCTTCACAAAAACTCTGACCTGCCCCTGAATTGTGAGGAAAGGGAGATGAATTAACATATTTTCCGTACATGTGGGAACATGTATTATTAGAGGTAAAGGTATACCTACCTGCTTGATACCTAAAATGATTTTGAAGTGTCGCTGCTGGAGAAAGGGAAACAATTGCAAGAGACTGGGGTCTTTGGTTTTTGTGACAAGGCCATCCGATGACATTTGATGTATTATTGTACAAGAGGATGAGCTCAGCAAGTGTTTAAAAATAGAAATAATACATGGGAGAGAGTTTTGTGGATGTGTATTTTCAAGATCAAACAGATTTTCATATAGTACAAATCCAAGTAGAAGCAGACTCTTCTATTTCCCAAAGGTAACTTTGCTAAATATTGGAGGAATTTAAGATCTAGTCATTTGAGGTGAACTTTGGATTTTGATTTTGAATTTTAGTTTTTCCAGGACTAGCACATTAATAATAAAATAATGCTTATTGTAAACCATGATGAAGAAAGTGCAAAAGTAGAAAATGATGACTCAATCTCAATTAGGATTATAATTATAAAAAAATAAATTAAAATACAATTAAATTCAATGGTATGTTAAAAAATAATCTACTGATACTAAGTAGGATTTAAGCCAAGAATTCAAGGCTGAGGTTATATTTGGGAATCTATTTCTATAATACAACAAGATGATAGACACATTTCATTATCTCAAAAGTCATTCAATATAATTAAATACATTCCTTGATTAAAAAAAGAATATGCAAAAATCATTCAAAGGTAGTTATTTTCTTTTTATAACAAAGAATGTATTTCTCCAACTATTATTATTTTTATTGCAAAATCTTGAATACAATACTTTTTAAATTTAGCAGTCCTAATGATTGCTAACATCATTATTATTTTTAAATGGTTCTGCAGTATATGGTCAATTAAAAAGATTTGAAATGAGTAAAGGATGTATGAATGTTATTAAAAAGGTACAAAAATAATAGATTCAGATAATATAATTTTGTCATCAGGAAAACTTAGAAAATTAGCAAAAAATAGATGCAAATTAAAACTATACTAAACATAAAAATTATTTTAAAAGAAAGCTCAGTGTCTATAATTGGTCTTTCATTAGATATTTATAGTATTTTATTTTTATAGTTCTAATCATCAGTGCTTTCCACATGGCATCAAAAAATCAGTGTAAATGCTACCATCTGAGACACTTCATGCTCTCAGTGACGCCCCCTGCTGGATGCTCATTCATAGAATTCTTTTTTTCCTCAGTAGCCTCTAAATTTGGCTACATTTTCCAAGGTTTTTTTTCTTAGTACAAGTAATAAGTTCTTTTTTTTTTTTTTTTAGAATCTATAGCTTAAAATCTAACATTCTTTCTAAAAATTTTATGACTATATCTTGAAATGCAAAATTGAATACCCCATGCCCCCATTTTCCTTCTCTCCTTTTCTTATGGTGGAAGATGCTGGAATTCTGCCATTGAAATATTTCATAACCACTGAGGTAATAAACAGCCTAATTAAAACATGTTCTAAAAGTTTAGATCATCTTTTCTTGTAGTCTGATATAAGCTCCCCCACACACACAATTAACTAAAATTGTGATGTTTCTTTGCAAATGCAATATTTGAAAATGATGATTATATGTATAATACTTTTTTTTAAGTTTTTCTATTCACATCACCTGAGCTCTGATATTTAGAAATTTTTAGGGTGGCATGTACAGCTTGCTCTTTAAACTTGTAAATTAGAGTCTAGCTATTATAGATATTTTAGAACCCTGACAGAAAATCTTTCAGGAGCAACATTCTGGAAACTGCATGTGTCATAAAGAAAAGCAAGTCTCCCAGGCGGCTGCCTCTGAAGGCAGGGATCGCCCTGCAGGGTTGGTGCCACCGCTGATGCAGGAAGCGGAATCACCAGTGTGGCCCCAGAGGCTCTGCAGAAGGACCAAGGGTCGCTTCTGTGGGGAGGTACAGTCACATGTAGAACTCAGACTATATTTAACTATTAGAAAAAGGAAAGCTGTTTCCAACAGATTGTAGAAAGTAGGAATGTGCCCGCCCTGGTGTGTGTCACTCATATAAAGGACCTGACTTTGGATTTTGGGTGAAAGGTTTTTAGAGTTACACAAAGGGAAATTATAT
The DNA here is from genome assembly GCA_963574575.1 of Galagoides demidoff. Classification (NCBI taxonomy): domain Eukaryota; kingdom Metazoa; phylum Chordata; class Mammalia; order Primates; family Galagidae; genus Galagoides; species Galagoides demidoff. The sequence continues at coordinate 12,521 of CAUYQV010161785.1, read as the reverse complement.
ATGAGCTTTAACCACGTTTCCTAAAGAAAAGATCAACACACACGATCGAGGTTTGGCCAGTTGACTTAAATAGCTCCTCAAGATACGGGGCAGGGAGAATCTGCTGCCACCTTACAACCAAGCCTGTGGAGCAGAAACTTGTAGACTTAGAAAGAAGTATGAGGAAAACCCTGAGCAGTGAAGGCAACATCTGCCCATTCTGGTAAATAATGGGCAGCAGCGCTATATGCCTGCCATGGAGCTGGGCGCTGAGTGGACACCAGTTACCAGAGGACCCTCAGCATGGCAGGAGTTGGGAAGAGAAGTCATTTCTCAAGCAAAGAAGTGAAAATGCAAGGTGAGTGAGCAGGAAAAGAGCTGAACCCGCAGTGGGGGGGCCCTGGGAGACGCTGTCTGCAAGGGGACCACTGGGAGGATACTGACACAAAAGGCTCATGTGTCCATGGACTGACTTCATTGTTTTTAGATATTTGTTTTTATATGGTGTTTTTTGAAGTAAAATTATCAATTGCCTGTGTAGGAAAACACAGAGCTATATAGCAATGAAATATTATAATACATCTAATAATACACTGCATTTCGTTTATTTTAGCAAACTTTTTTTAATTTTAGAACATTTTAAGACTTACATGGAGTCTCCCTTATAGGCTTTCACTCTAAAAGGGAGAAATCTTATCCTAATCGTTCACTTTTAACTTAAGTGTTCAATTCCAGGATACATACACAGTAGTTTCAGGATTGTTCAACTACACCCCATGGGAAACAACTTTATTTACTAGAGAACAGTTGCTATGTACAGTTCCTCTTGTCTTTAGTCTTAGGGATGCCACTCATTCCAATCCTTAGGACAGCACCTCTGTCCTCCCCTGACTTCAGTGAGGTTGTATCATAAATTCGCATTTCAGTTAAATTCTTTTTTCACAGTCTGTATGTTTGCAGTCCCCAGCCCTGGGCTAGGGACTAGTACTGGTCCATTGCCTGTTAGAGGCCTCATGCAGGAGGTGAGGGGAGGAAGGGCAAGTGCAAGCTTCATCTGTATTCACAGGCACTCCCCAGGGCTCTCAGCACTGCCTGAGCTGTCCCCTCTGTCACATTCACAGCATCATTAGATTCTCACAGGAGCACGAACTCTCCTGTATCTGTGCACAAGAGGGGTCCAGGCTGTGTACTCATTATAAGACTCTATTGAACCCCACCCCATCTGTGGAAAAATTATCTTCCCTGAAACTGGTTCCTGGTATCAAAATGGTTGGGGACTGCTGCTCTATGTCACATATTCATAATAAAAATAAGATATAGTTTCTCTCCATAAAGAAATTCTGGTGATTCATGTATTTAACATGCCCTAGTCTCCTAACAACTACTGATCTGTTCACTGTCTATTTTTCTTTTCCATAACATATTGGTTAAATAACATGGTAATAATTAGCCTATTTTGATGTGCCTCAACCTATGTATCTATTCACCTATATAAGGACACTTTTGTTGCTTCCAGGTTTTGGAGATTATGGATAAAGCTGCCATGAACACTCACATACATGTTTCTGTGAGAGAGAACATCCATTTTCACATCAATCAGGTAAATGCCCAGGACCACAATCAGATGATTGTATTGGGTTATACGTGGTATGCAGTTTTGTAAGAAACTACCAAACTTTCCTCCACGGTGGCTGTGCAATTGTGCACTGTGATGAGCAACCCATGTTCTCCAGTGTTTGCTCTAGAGATCCCCAGCCATTCTGAGAGACGTGTGGTGCCATCTCAGTGGTATGTCACTGAGATTTCACATTGACCTACGATGGTAAGCATCTTTCATGCCCTTATTTACTTGTACATTTTCGTTTGGGAGGTATCTGTTAATATCTTTTGCCCACATGATTATTGTGTGGTTTTATTTCCTAATGTTGAGACTTAAGGGATCAGTGTATAGTTTGGACACAGCTCTATGCCAGACAGAAGCTTTACAAGCGTCTTCTTCTACCTACATCTCCCTGTGTAACACATGTGCTAGGATATAGTTAATGGTTTATCACTAATCAATGTGCAAACTTTTACCACTTCCCTACCTGTGGGCAGGCTCACCTTAAGGTTAAACCATTTTTTAAAAGTATTTTGGAAGAGATAAAGGAGATAAAAAAAATAAAAAGGAAATCAGATGAGTTGCATGCCTGTTGTTTTATACTTTGGGGCCTTTATACACATTTATCCCAGGTTTTCTGAGAGGAGCTCACAGGAACCATCAGCAGGCAAAGTTGAATAAGACCCAAAGAGACTATTCTCAGCGTCTAATTAAAGAAACCCCGAATTGAGTGTGCCCTGACTCTGAAAAGGGTGGGCCTCACCCAGGTCCTGAAAGAAGATGGATGGGACTCCCTGGAAAGCTCTGATCCCCAAGCAGGGAGCCAGCACAGGGCATGACTAGTGTCCACCCCAAGGGCCTTGTCTGGGGGCCCCTTTGGGGTGAAGTTGCCAGCACTTGCAGCCTCCAGCCTGCATCATCTGCAGCCTGGGAAAGCGCACAGCAGCCTCCATATGCAGCCTCCTGACGACCAGTGCTCCCCCTCCTCTGGATCATCTCAGTATTGCCTATCTATGATCTAAGTCCCCCAATAATTTCTAAGGTCAGTCAACTTCTGTCAAGGTGAGTTGTTTACAGGATGTGAGAAAAGCCTTGGTGGAAAAGCACAATGTGTTTTTTTGCATTTGATTCCTATCCTAAGTCATATTTCCCCTGCTTTGAGTCACTCAACTGTCACAGCGATGCCCTGATACTCAATATCTAGAAAATGTTCACCTGATCCACATTTTATGACATGTTAAAGCTCAAAGATCTCCTTACATTCCAGGAACTACTCTCTGAGCTCTGGCCTCTGCTGAATTGAAGGTTGGACCACCCTGGGTCCCAGCCCCTTCCTCTGTGCTGTGATACTGCCCTGGGCCCCAGCTCTCCCTCTGTGCCATGTACACCAGAGTCTAGGTGGGACTGCCTTGGGGCCCAGCCCTCCGTCTGTGCCGTGTACACCAGAGTCTAGGTTGGACTGCCCTGGGGCCCAGCCCTCCCTCTGTGCTGTGTACACCAGAGTCTAGGTTGGAGCTCAGGCCTCTCTCCATGATTTAACACAAGGGAAAACATAAACAAGTCCTTAGCAACACCATGAATACCCAAAGCTAACCATTCCAGAGAAAAGCAACTTTTGCTGAAGACGTCAGGATTTGGAGTAAATTTATATTAACACGACAGCAGGGGGACAACTTAAATACCAGACATCCTTTCCCTCTCTGGCCCTCACAACCACTGAGACTGGAAATCTGACTGTTGTGGCGGCCGAGGTGTGGCCCCAGCAAACTCCTGACATGCTGTTGCTGTCCCACCACTGTATCCCCTTGCTGGTTTCCCTTCTCTCTCTGCTCTCCACCTCCAGTGGGCTCCCACCAACCCCACTCTACACTCTTTATTTTCTGTGACACAGAGAACATTAGCTGCACCTCAGGGACCCTGCTTTCCTCCCTAATTCTCCCCAGTGGGCTCAGGAGAACAAAAACACCTTTTAGTGATTTTTGTCAGGAACATAAAGAACCAGCAGAAAGCAACTCAGAGTTACCTCTCCCTGGCCACGTCTGCAGATCCTTCATCCTGGGAGGTGCTTGTGAGTCTGGACGTGTCTCTCTCCAGTGCAGCTGTGTCTGCTGTGGCAGTTGAAGTTAGCCGTTAGCCGGGATGCAGCTCCTTTCTCTGTTTCCCTGGCCTCCCTGGTCGCCAGTTGCAGGGGCACAAGCTCTGGTGAGCTTTAGGGAACTGGATATGGTGCTACTCAAAGTTGCCCCTGGGGTACAACAGATCCCTTCCTGCCATCCTATTTATTTCCCTGTGATGTTACAGGTGTCAGAAAACCATGCACTTATATCTAAGGCAAAAGCATATGTTCACGTGTTGAATATCAAACCATTTCTTCTGGTTGGCTTTTCTCATTAAGGAAGTCCTATCTGCTTCTAATCATATAAGAATGCCTCAAAGACTTGGCTTAAAGGTGACAACATTCTGTGTTTTCTGAAACACCCTTACAATTTAATATATATACTATATACATTTTTTTCACATGTGAATATATATCCATGTACGTATTTATGCACATATACATATTTGAGTCATTTTAATAAAAGTGCTAAAGAAAACCTGTGTGCTAAAAGTACTATTTCAGGGCAGTGCCTGTGGCTCAGTGGGTAGGGCACCAGCCTCATATACTGAGGGTGGTGGGTTCAAACCCAGCCCCAGGCCAAACTGCAACAAAAAAATAGCCAGGCATTGTGGCGGGCACCTGTAGTCCCAGCTACTTGGGAGGCTGAGGCAGGAAAGTCGCCTGAGCCGAGGAGTTGGAGATTGCTGTGAGTTGTGTGACACCATGGCACTCTACCAAGGGCCGTAGAGTGAGACTCTGTCTCTACAATATATAAATAAATAAATAAATGTACTATTTTAATTAGAAACAAAAAGAAGTTTAAGAAACTGCATACAGCAATAGTATAATTTTTAATCATGTGAGAAATTTATCATTTTAGCTATAAATATTCATTGATGGGTAACTTTACTAGTGCTACGAATTTAAAATGTTTATTCGATTTATAAATTTAAACGTTAGGATCACAATTCTGACACAGAGTAAGGTATAACTGTGTAAATATGTCATGTGACAATGCAAAGAAAAAAATTTTTCTAACATCTGCTGTAGTACTTACTATGAAAATCATAATACAAAGAAGCTGTTACCAAAGAGTGTTTGCAAATAAAGAACATAAGGTTCCTAGGATGGCTAACTTTTGCCAAAGATTCTCTTTACACTTACAAATCTGCTATTAACATCTACTAGCTCAAAGTAGCTCTATCCAGCTGCCCAGACACAGTCTGCAGCCTTTCCTATGTTTATCTTACATAATTATTAAGCCTTTTGCCTTATCCCATTACCGTGTGAATGAAGGGCAGGACAGACAGGAATTATTTGTAAATATTTTCATATTTATTATCCCTTTAGAGAGATTAAAAAGCAAAAATAAATCTAAAAGTATCTTTAAGAAGTCATAATTGAATGTTATAATCCCTTTAAAATCTTATGTTTGACAGAAGGGCCACAGTTTTCCAAATATAAGCATCAGGAAAGCTTAGCACGAGTAAAATGCTGCATCCAAAACATAGCACAATTATACCACATTATAAGTGAAATTCCATATGGGGCAATAAAACATATTTTTCCAGAATAAACATTAAAAATTCCACAGAAGAAAATAAAACAGTAAGGGGAAAAGAGCAAAGACTATAGTTGGTGGCCTTTATAAAGGCCAATTTGCTGACCACTTACAGCAATTATGAATTGCACCAGTAAGGGACATGCAGCCAGGTGAAGGGGGGCCATTGTCTAATAGTTCAGGTGCAGGAACTGGACCCCTAGTTCTGGTGGATCCTGGCTCTCATACTTGCTAGCCTTCACCCAGACCAAGGTGCACAGCCCAATGGCACCCTTCCATTCCCACCAATAGAGGGCGCCGATGCCCCTCTGCGAGGTTGGGTGCCGACTGCATAAGGCAGTGTACATACGATTATTGTCATAATACCTGGCTTCTGCTGATGCGCATTTAATAAAAATTTGATTATTGTTTTTGAGAAAATGCAATGTTTTATACTTGTAATTAACATAATAGTGCCTCAAGCAATGTAAGACACAGGGGTTTAAAAAAAAAATCTAGTCATCAACCAGGCACATTAGCTCACATCTGTAATCTTAACACTTGGGGAGGCCAACTCAGTTGGATTTCTTGAGCTCAGGAGTTCTAGACCAGTTCGAACAAGATTAAGACCCGGTAAAAATAGAAGAACTTGACTTGCTGGGTGTGGAGGCACCTGTAGTCCCAGCTACTCAGGAGTCTGAGGCAGGAGGATTTCTTGAACCCAGGAGTTTGAGGTCTCCATGAGGTAGGCTGACACCACAACACTCTAGCCTGCGCTACAGAGACACTGTCTCAGAGAAGAAAATCTAGTAATAAGTTTATTCTTGTTGAGTTGTTCCTGCCACTTATCTATAGCTCTGCATTCATTCCTAGATGTTCATTCAGGGCACTTGCTGGGTTGTGTGAGCACCCACTGACCAGAGCACCAAATTACATCAAAACCAGACACCTTAAAAGATTGAAGGTAGAAATAAAAATAGATATAATGCAAAAGTTCATCTAACTTTTAACCACCTGACTCAGTGAAGACAGTTTACTCCAGAAGCCTCAATTTCACGATAAAACCACATGCACAGAATGTTAAGGTTATCAATGAAAGGACTGAAGAAATAACTTAAGCAACATTCCAGCTGGGCAGTACTTCCAAGGTTCATATTTTTAACTTGAATCACAGTGTAATTTGTGTTTAACCTCATTGATATATGTGACGTATTTATAACACACACACACACACATATATATATATGATACAGATTATGATTCTCAGACCACTCTGTTAACCCCAAATCTCCCTTCTAATAACCCTGCAAGTCTCCTGATGGAACCTTCCCCGTACAAAGCACATGGGACATTTGAAAGGGAGAAGGGCAAGGGGGAGGGGCTTCCTGCTGTATGGAAATAATTAGACTTCCAGGCTGCAGCTCAAGAAGAGAGATTCACTAGATGCATCGGTTATTCTCACCTTCAGGTAAATTCCAAAGTACAGCAAAGTTGGTTGTATTTATACTGCAGCGTTCTTAAGGAGAAGTGGACTCTGTGCTTGGTGGCAGCATCAGAAACTGGGGGGGACATGGTGGAAGTTGATAACAGTAGTGTGGGGTCACAAGGCAAAAATAAATCCTTTTCATGCACTTTAAGGGAAGCTATATTTGAAATACTGATAAAAGCAATGTTAAAAAAGAATATCTGCTTGATTACCTCCTGTGTCGCTGCCTTCATATCTTGAAGATAAATGGTAGTTGTTACTCTTAAATAAAATTATCAAGTGAGGAAGTGGTCCAATAGTGGCAAATGATAACTTATTGATTATTTTAAGGGATGAAGAAAGTAAACTAGACATAGGGAAAAAAGGAAAGGTAAACAAAAAGTGTCATAATTTCCTTTCCCAGGTACTCATTTTGTGACTAACCTTTGATAGTCATTTACATTTCACTATTTTAATTTTGTTAACATTAACATTTGTTTATGCTTTTTAAAAACACCTTAAATTGTGCTTTATGTACATATGAGTTATTCTACAGAAACAGAAGTTTTTACTAATGACATTTACTTTTAAAAAGTGGCTATGTCTGTCGTTGTGGGCTCTTAGAATTATATATCATTCTTTTGGCTATTTTTGAAAGCCTTTTTTATTTTTACTTAAAAGTAGAAAGATCATATAAATCATGTTTATAAAAAATTCTTACATAAATATTTATAAATAATTACAGTAAAATACTTAATCTATCATTGATAACAATTTGATTACAGTAAGGCCTAATGTGAAACATGGTATAAAAATTTTTATACTTCAGAATAAACTCAGACTATGTACACTACTTGAAAACACTAAAAAATTCAAGACATCAGTAAAAGTGCTTACTTTGTCATGACAAATAGGTGTGTCACATCATGTCATAACCTTAAAGGGTTGATGGCTACAAAGAAATATATCATTTATATCCCCTTTCTATTAGAGTTGACATTTGGGAAGTGGCAAATATATCTTTCATGTGAAAGCCATGATGGCAAAGATTTTCCATCATAAAACAAGTGTGAAGTTGACACTGTTATTTCTTTTGAGAGAACCAAAGCCATCTATTCATCTGGATCTGGCAAACGTCAGGATACAAACATGAAAGGCACAAAAGCCACTGACACATTGCTGGGCTGGGATTTCCCACTTGATTACACAGAATGGATTAGGCATGGAGCCCCTGTGTCTCAGTAAGCCTAATGATAATGATAAGGGAAGAGCTAATTAACAAAAATGTTAAACAACTTCTTGTCATAAGGAAGATCCCAGGGAAAAAATAAAAATAAATTTGGGACAATTTATTTATTTATTTTTTTGACACAGTCTGACTTTGTTACCCCCTGGCGTCACGGCTCACTGCAACCTCAAACTCTTAGGCTTGAATGATTCTCTCGCGTCAGTCTCCTGGTAGCCGGGACTCTGCACCTGGCTAGTTTTTCTAGTTTTAGTAGGGGTAGAGTGTCTTTCTCTCTCTTTCTCTTTTACTCTGTCTCTCTCTCTCTAGCTCTTACAATGGTCTTGAACTTCAAGCCATCTGCTGCCCTGGTCCTCTGAGAGCTCTGGGATTAGGGGCCATTTTCCAGTAGCCACAGACGGGCAGAGAAGCCTCCGGGAGCACAGGTAGGGGGGCTGGTGAAGGGGCGGGGTGGCAACCAGCCTGCGGGGACCCTTCCTGGCCTTGCCTCAGCAGGGCTGTTTCATTGGCCTGAAGGCTTCTGATCCTGGCTGTTCCCTGTGCGTTAGGCTGCTGCCTGGCCCCTGCCAGCCTGTGAGCTCTATTATTGAGACTTTCAGTCAGAGCTTCCCACTAGGGCTCTCATAGGGGCCACCAAGCTGAAGGACAATGAAGAAGCAGAGAAGTCACCGGGAAACGGGCCACAGTACGACTCTGCGAACTTTGATTCAGAAACGCTTTCACGCTACACTCAGACTTTAGCACGTGCTCTACGTCATCCGACTTGATACACCACACTGGGCCAAAACTGTTGTCTTGTGCATTTTACAATAGCGTTTATTAAAAAGGTGAATGCTACAAATAGTACTAAGTGCAGCAACAAATTACACACATGTGCATGACATGTGAAGTGTGTGTGTGGGGTCATGTCAAGTCCAAACTAAGCTTATCTGAAATTTCAGCATCATGAACAACTTTATAATTTTGATCCATTTAGTAGTCCAGGGACCGAAACCTCCACTGAGAGACCACCGTACACACCTGTAAAAGCAAGGGAGTATCTTTATTCAAGCATTTGCCTGGGCCACTCCACTCGACAGCTTAGCTGCAGAGGGGCGACCCTGAAAAGAAGGGAGGGGAGGTTTTTAAAGGGTATAGTGGAATTTCATTGGGCAGTTTTGTCGTTTGTGGGGAGGGGTTGCCATCGGCTGAGCTGTTGTCCAGGGATGCTTGGCACCACCTGATATGCCAGAGGTGTTATAGGGTGGGTTTACCAATAGGTACTTTCCAGAGGAGGGTTGCCTGTCCACTTTTGATAGACTAGCTCCATTTGGGCTGTTTGACCTTGCCCAGAGTGTGAAGGAGGGTGCCAGTCTCCTCCTGATAGACTGATTCCTCCTGGGTGACCTTACCCAGGAGGGGAGTGAGGAGTTAGTTCCAAGATGCAGTTACATTAATCTCTTCATTCCCAAATGGAGTTACATTAACCTCTTCAAGAGCAGAATGAAATAACTGCTACCACAACTCCCAACCCGGTTTGCATAACCCCGTGTACCTTGCTCCTCACCCCTGCATGAGCGGTGCTCAGCACCAGTGTGCGCCACCCGCAGCACAGCTTACCTCTACAGTCCTGCTCCCACAGCACTCTCCCCTCCACGTGGGACCTGCCCCCTCAGTCTGGGCCCCTGAACCTGGCCCTTCACCTCCCCTTTCGCCCCTGTGGTCACTCCCTTTACTTGTCCCCACTTTCCCCAGTTAGGTCCTCGCAGGCACCTGCGTCCTCTTCATTCCCTTTATGGCAGTTAACACTACCTGCTCCATATGATTAATTTAAGTTCTTAGGTTTATTACCTCCAGATACGTTGGAGATTAAATTAGTTCTGGTGCAGGGGGTGGTGTTGATATTTTCCCCACCTCTTAGCTTAAATCTTCAGTCTTTGGATTCAGGAGGACATGGTGCCTCCCTTCCTTAAAATAAATAGAAATAACTTCAAATAAGAAAAAAGGCGAGGGTCATTAATGGGTGAACTATATGAAAGATTTCAGCAAACAACTGGCATTTCGAATGCAGTCAGAAGTGTGTTGATAAATGAAAGTGTGACAGATTGGCTGCCTATCATGCATGCAAGAGGGGACAGGAAAAAAGTGGGTACACGTCATCTCAGTGGAGCAGGTGCAGGCTCTAGAGGTGTAGGTCTTGGAGCTCTTTGGGTGATTTGGACACCCGAAAAGGAAAAAATCTAAGGTGTCTAGAATAATAGTATCAGTCACGTGGGGCACAGTGCCCGCCAACTCCAAGCATATAATCCTCAGGCATTACATAGGAGTAAAACTCAATTTGGTTCAGGTTGGGGGGAGGATGAGGAAAGGAGAGTGATTGATGTGCCCCCACTTTAAGGTCAGAGTATAAGGGTGTATGGCATACTTTTTGGGTGTGGGATGCAACTACAAGTTGCACTTTACATAACAAATTCAAATATTGTGATCTGGTTGTTTGTACCCTCACATTAACCTGAATTTTTTTTCATATGAAAAGTAAAACACAATTATAGCCCAGAAAGGACAGAAGAAGAGGGTGAGGAGAGGGGAATGGTGTGGACCACTGGAGGGAGGGTAATTGGTGGGACCTCAGCTACTGTGCATGTTGCAAGGGTACATGTCAAATATATTAATAGTAGAGTATAAATGTCTAAACGCAACAATTATATAAGTGAGGTGAATGCTATATTAACCAGTTTGATTTAAACATTCCAAATTGTATATAAAATCAGCACATTGTACCCTACAAATGCAGTAAGGCACGCAGTTATGATCTAATAAAAAAAAAAGAATCCTCAGGCATTAGAAAAGACAGCAAAGCATTCAACTACAGGATGCTTTTTTTCTTTTTTAAGGGAGCAATGGGGGTGGTGGAAGACCTCTTTGATATGAAAAATTTTATTGCTTGGCAGTGCTTGGTGGCTCATGCCTGTAATCTTAGCACTTTGGCAGGCAGAGACAGGTGGATTGCTTAAGCTCAGGAGTTGACCAGCCTAAGCAGGAATGAGACTCCTTCTCTATTAAAAATAGAAAAATTAGCAGGGCAGATGCCTATAGTTTCAGCTACTCAGGAGGCTGAGGCAAAAGGATTGCTTGAGCCCAGGAGTTTGAGGTTGCTGTGAGCTATGATAATGCCATGGCACTCTACCCAGGGCGACAGAGACTATGTCTCAAAAACAAAATTTCATTGCTTAATAAAACAAAATCAAGATAAGGGTTAGAAGGCAAAATGGAGAAACTCACAGAAAATGTGGTAAAAAGAAAAAAAGAGGGAAATAGGGGAAAAATTTAAGGGATTTAGATGATCAATGCAGGAGATACTGCATTTGAATAACAGTAACATAACAGGGGGACAGGACAGGAAAAAATATAGGGGGGAATAATAATTAAATAAATAATGGAAGACATTTTCCCAAGTCTGAGAAAGACCAGATTGAAAGACTCGATTGGGAGACAGGACCAATGAAACAAGAGCTGTACCAAGACTCATTCTCATGAGCAGTCCAATCCCAGCGCTGAAAACATTTTCTTGGGAGGAAAGGAGAGCTGGATGTTCATGTTTGGAGTGGGACCTGTTTCTCTGTAAAGAAATGCTGGATGCAGGTAAATAGTGGAACAATGTCCTCAAAGTTCCAAAAAGATTTAATACTCTTAAGTAGAATTCCACACCTGGCTGCTCTCTACCTCCAATGTGAAGGAAAAATAAACATTTTGAGCCAGGCGATTACTCAGAAAACTTGCTTTCCTGTCTTGCTTAGAAAGTTGAGGTTTTTTTCTAGCAATGGGAGGGTAAAAACCAATAGCAAGATATCATATATCAGAAAAAAAAAAAACTAACCAGGAGTGTAATGAAATGTTGGGATGCTGCTAGATACACGGAAGCCTTAAAAAGCTAATTGTCCCAATCTAGGTTCATAAATGAGATGTAACTAAAAAATTACATCTGATTATTCTGATCCAGTTTTGGTATAATGGGGAATCAAAATATCCCCCAAATACACCATCTTGGCATATTATTTTGAGTAAAGACATTGGGAAAAATAACAGATGGAGAAAGAGTACTCTCCCTTTTTTTTTTAGTAAATCATAGGTGTGTACATTATGCAATCGTGGGGTACAGTGTGCTGGTTTTATATACAATTTGAAATATTTTCATCAAACTGGTTAACATAGCCTTCATCACATTTTCTTAGTTATTGTGTTAAGACGTTTATATTCTACACTTGGTAAATTTTACATGTGCCCTTGTAAGATGCACTGTAGGTGTGGTCCCACCAATTACCCTTCCTCCACCCATCCTACCCCCTCCCCTCCTCTCCCTCTCCCCTTTCCCCTTCTTCTTGGGCTATAATTGTGTTATAACTTTCATATGAAAGCTATAAATTGGTTTCATAGTAGGGCTGAGTACATTGGATACTTTTTCTTCCATTCTTTTTTTTTTTTGAGACGGAGCCTCAAGCTATCCCCCTGGGTAGAGTGCCATGGCATCACAGCTCATAGCAACCTCCAGCTCCTGGGCTCAAGCGAGTCTCCTGCCTCCGCCTCCCAAGCAGCTGGGACCACAGGCGCCCGCCA
>CAUYQV010161784.1:0-33124 GCA_963574575.1 Galagoides demidoff | reverse complement strand
TTTTGATACAATGACTAAGCAAATGACATGAATATTTATGTTAACCAGCTTGATGAAAGTATTTCAAATTGTATATGAAAACAGTACAATGTACCCCATGTTTGCATTAATGTATACAGCTATCAATTAATAAAAAAAAGTTTTATAAAAAAAATTAATTGTACACTCCATAACTATTTATTACCTTGAAGTTTATTAATAAATAATTGAAGAACTATCACAACTAAATCATTGTTTTCTCATTCTGAATATGGAATTGTATTGCTGAATCCTGGACATAAATATATGACTTCATGTTCACAGTGCTCCATATGTGTCACAGTATTCCATTTTTCCATATGCTTAGTTTAAACCATTTTTCACTGGTTATTGATGGCTGATTACTATCTAAGCTACAATCAAAAATCATAGATTCTGGTTATTGTTGTTTAAAAGAATATTTCAAGGTATACTTTTATGCCTAACTCTACTAATTTCCATCTGAAAAATACTGAAGAAGAACAATTTAATCCAAGTATATAAATACTTCTGAGATCTTTGATAAATAATGTCAAGTTGCCCTCCAAAGAAAGCATACCAATTTTCATTTTCCTCAGCGATGTATAAAAGATAGATACTGTTTAATTACATACTTACCAATACTAACTATGTAATTTTCTAAATTTTTCTAATTTTTCTTAGTTTTTGTTTACATTTACCTTATTACTATGGTAGCCAACATTTTTATACCTTGAAATAGTTCTTCATGACCTTTATCCATTTTTCAGTGGTTCATTTTTGAAACATGCAATCTAAGAATTGACATTTCACAAAATAAAAAAAAATCCCTCAAGAATGTCATAGATGATAAATTGCAGGTGATACCCTGTATGTGGGATGGGGATTTATCTGCCAAGAATAAAAAAGACGGGAAGCATGAAGGAAGCCTGTGGAATTAGCTGCTACCCACACTCCCCAGTTCATCCCTAAGAACATCCTTCTGTACCCACTGAGATTTCTAGTCATTAGCTGTAGTGAAAAGAGGACAGATTGAGTTGTGAATCAAGATCCTCTGACAAATAATTGTACAAAAAGCACTGAAACAGAGGGTAGCATATCAGTTGCCACAAAGATAAGGATGCTTTATGCAGGCAAAGACCTCTGAATAGCCAAAAACAGAAGGCTCTTCATGCCCGCTCAGTGCAGCGATCTCCTTTATCATTCATTCACACACATTTTCCCCCTTCATCAGGGCATCTTTTCATTTTGTTTGCTGTTCAAAACACTAGGACACAAAGGATGTGCTTCATCTTGTGAGCTATTGAAATGAAATCTTGAGGTTAAAAGGAAAAAAAAAAAAAAAACCCTTGCCCTAAATTCCCTTTCAAAAGTAAAGTGTGAAAAGACATCAAGCAGAGTACACAGGGTTATTGTTGAAGAAAGTCAATTCGGCAAGTACAGAATCCAAGGCCATCAGCAGTGGCTCAACCACTTCCTCACCCACAGTGAATAATAAGAAAAATCCAAGGAGAGAGGATCCCACTTGCGGAAATGGAACTTCTCATTGTCCTGCCTCCTGATTATCATTAACATCTATGGGCGCAGCTGTTCCTTTCTCTGACTTAATCCTAAAGTCAATGCTATAATATTGGCCCCCTTCCACTGCGTCCCCAGGGCCTATTGTATATCACCTCAGGTCCCATTCTGAGCAGAAGAGATTTCAAATTTATCTTCCCATTGAGCTGCAAACTAAAAAGCATAATCATTTTACTTAGTTCGGTATGGAGGTTACAAATGATTTTGAAATTTTATAGCCTTGAAAATTTGCTCCTCTTAAACCTTCTTGAATATGTAAATAAATTTTAATTGCAAGTTATAGGTAAGTTGTAATGCAGAAGATAATAAACATCAAAGTTTTTAACATAATCCTCAGTAGTTATATATATAATATATAAATTATCGTGGAGTGTCTTTTTATAATGCCAGGATTATTTGTTTTATTTATTTATTTTGCAGTTTTAGGCTGGGGCTGGGTTTGAACCCACCACCTCCGGCATATGGGGCCAGTACCCTACTCCTTTGAGCCACAGGCACTGCCCAATGCCAGGATTTTTTAATCAAACATTTTGAAGAAGTAGGCCATTTCAGAATTCTTCTTGATTTAATTTTGTAATGCTACAGAGTATGTATTCATATACCAGGGTCATTAGATAAATTGCTTTAGACTTTATAGTTTTAGGATAATTTGTATTACTTATTATTTGAAAATATATTACTTATAATTATTTGGGGTTTTAAAAAGCCATTAAAAGAAGCTATATGCATTAAATACACACTACAACCTTGAGCTATAGTGGTATTTCTAGCAGAGAATGTTTAGTATTAGATTGGGTCTTCTTGGTGTCCAGTGGAAAATTTTATTAGTTCAAGTAACAAAAAAACTCATGGACTATGAGAAAATTGAGACCAGACAATAGTTACATTCATAGTTTTTAGTAACCCACTTAGCCTATAGTAGTTACAGACAAAAAAAAAAGCTTCTTTAATAAAAAGCTCTACAATGAACAAATTAGTAATAGTTACCCCATATAGTGGTTCTTTGGCAATGAAGGTAAACTACAGAATTGTCAATTGTGATGTTAATCATTGACATGGGCAATGTGTACTCCTTATAACTAGGATCTGATTATATAGCTACATATATTCATGGACATTTAGGAGATTTGTGTCTGCATATAATTCCTCACATACCCTTCATATAATTCTCAGCTCATGCAGGAATTTTCTGCAAATCTGAAAGTTAAATGCTATTTGTAAAATTACCCAGGACTGAGAAACAGGCTTCATTTACATAGCGCCCATATGAGGAAACAATAAGAACAATCAAAGTCCATTTATATAATGATCATTTGAGGAGCACACTGTCATATAGAGCATACTATGGCACAATTGTTTGGGGTATCATTTTAAGGTCTACTAGAGGTGTCTGAGTTGCACATTGGAAGAAGAAGAGCTGTCTTGGGCCAGACAGTAAATTTATAAACACCAGGGAAATCTGAACAGCTAAAAAAAGTTGTGTGCGTACTTTTAGTTATATCTCTGACACCACAGATAAGCAAAAACATCCTTATAAAATCAGCATGTGGCTTGAGGGCCACAGGTTGGACACCCCTGGCTGTTTTCTCAGCCTGAATTCCCATGATTCTTATATTTGTTGAGAGAATTCTTGGAAATCTGGTGGCATTATTTTCTACATCACATCAACTCCTCTTGGAACAAATAACGAATTTTCTTAAGCATATCAAATGAGTGAGATCTTATGGGTTACCATCAGTTCCCTAGGTTCCACAGCAGAAGATTGTTTTGCGAAGCCTAGGAGCAATGGTTACTTTGTTGGGAAGGTAATCTGTATACGTGTTCTTTTCAAAGGATGCCCAACTTCCTTTGATGTTAACAGTATTATGCGATCTTATAAACTGCATTTCTTAAGCCTTCCCTCCCCAAATGTCTCCTTTCTTTACTTGGTTCCATTTTCAATAATTCTAATATTCTCCACATTAGAGTTGTCCTGTGGTGGTAACTATATAGGAGTTTTGAACTTTTAATCCTGGGGTATCAAGTTGAAACACTGAACACCCTGGTGTATGTTTTATTCCAAGAATATAAAAAGTTACTCTATGATCTAGAAGTGGATTTGCCAACATTCAATCGGAAACAAAACAAACTATAGTAATCTGAGTGGGCCTAGACAGTAAGGCATCTGTCTTTTATTTCATCATCTTCAATTATCTCAATCTTGCTTGCAGATCTGATTTTTAACTCACTCAAAAACAGACAAATAAATGAAGTAATTAACTTCAGTTTCAACAAAGATGGAGATGATTGATGGGAGATCATGTTTTCATACTGAGTTGAAAAGAAAATAGTACTCTCCATGGCTAGCTACCTTCTAATTTAAAGTCTGGTGGTAAAACTTAGCCCTGTGTTTTCTAAATGCCCTACTAATTTTGTACTAATGGCCCTTATTTTTAATTTGGAAATAATTGTGCTACTTTTATTTTTTATGCCTGAGGTGACCAATAGAAAAAAGACATACGCATCTTTCTATCTTCACAGGATCAAGTTTACAGTATCCTTTCAAGTGAACAATAAACTCAGATTTCTTCTGTTAATAATCTGTGAAAAGACTTCACACAAAGAACTTTTGATGGCTATACTGACAAAGACAAAAGATAATTTGAGTATTCTATCAGCTAAAATACTGAAGGAAATACATACCCAAACCTTCTGACTCAAATAGACATGTTTCATCCACCCCTAAGTCTCGGCACCAGGATAAGAAATTTGCTGTATTGTCTCGAGCAAAAAAGGAGCCTGAGGGTGCACTGGCTTTGCATGGAATCTTCTTCAGTGGTAAAATCTGAAAAAGAAAGAAATTCACTCTGGTGGAATGTTTTTGACCAAGTCTTCACAGTGACACCTTAAAAACACATTTATATTTACAATAAAATGCTTTGGAATAACTTCCTGTCAATAGGTAAGTTTGTGACGAACTAAAGACAAGAAATACAATCCCATAGAACTTACCAGGCATAACGAGACAATTTGTGCCTGCCAGCACAGGTCTCTACTTTGGGTAAACTAGTAAATATGTATAAGTCCCTTTCCTGTCTCAGATGGCCTCTTCTTTTTCTCTTCTATTTTATCATTATTATTATTGTTATTTTGGCCTTTATTTTCACCTGGCATTCTATCAGTATTGATCACACAGCATTTCTAAATTTATTTCTTACTAGTAAAAGAGAAATGAGAGAAACACAATGTAGTACATGAATATATGTGTAACACAGACACCTGCATTCTTTCATGTATACATACACACACATCATAAAAACCACACAAAAATAATAAGTCAAAAGAAAGCCTTTAACATCACAAGTCTCAATCACCAATACTAAGGGAGGATGAAAGGAAAAATCTTTTATCCATAACATTCTGTAGTCTTTCTTCCAGAAGAGTCTCCTTTAAACCATAGGGCATAGCTATACTGTATAATAAAACATAATTCTGGTCTGAACTCTACTATTTGACCTTGAAAAATATTCTTCCCATTGAGTA
Organism: Galagoides demidoff; assembly: GCA_963574575.1. Classification (NCBI taxonomy): domain Eukaryota; kingdom Metazoa; phylum Chordata; class Mammalia; order Primates; family Galagidae; genus Galagoides; species Galagoides demidoff. Next base: position 28,027 of record CAUYQV010161784.1, on the reverse strand, counting down.
TTTTGGGGCGGGGGGTGGATAAGAAAGTGGTTAAGATAAGGAAGGGGGTAAACCTGAAGAGACATTCCTATAAACCACGTCTCATAAAATTACAGCCAGGAAATCTCCCCAGCACCATTTGAGGCACTGTAGATTTTAAGATTTTACTTAGTAGAATAACCTCGCATGTCCATGGCATACCAAGGAACTATGTGATTCTATGTGATGTGAAAGACTAAGACAAATGGAATCTCTGTAAGTTGACCACCCAATGGACTGTAGCAAATTAGTCAACATATGTAGGTAGCCAACACAAGCAACTAGGTCTTGGTACTCGTAGGGCATGACTGATTTATGAAAATTAGGTCAACTTGAGGTAGTCAATGTAGGGAAATGGTCAACTATGGACGTTCTACTGTATTTGGATGATCCTAGTAACTACATAGAACTTTGCCTTAAAGAGCAAAAAGACCAAGGGAGAAGCATTTTGTGATCAAAATGTACATAGGGTACATCCTCTATCGACTGTGAACCAACATATATACCAAAAAGTTGTGTATTGCTGATCCCATTTAAAAGAATAGATACAAAAAATAAAATAGAGCCAGGTGCAGTGGCTCACACCTGTAATCTCAGCACTCTTAAAGGCCAAGGTGGGAAGATCCCTTGAGCTCAGGGATATGGGAACATCCTGAGCAAAAGCAAGATGCCACCTCTACTAAAAATAAAAATAATTCACTGGACGTGCTGCTACATGCCTATAGTCTCAGATACTAGGGAGGCTGAGGCAGGAGAATCCCATGAGTCTAGGAGTTTGAGGTTGCTGAGCTATGATGATACCACTCTACTCTAGCCGAGGTGACAGAGCTTGACTCTTTCTCAAAACAAACAAACAAACAACAACCAAAAAACACTGTTCCTGTCGATCTCAAAAATCTATCTCTTTGTTGCAGACTGAATTTGATTTAGAGTAGACATAATCAATGTTTTTACATAAATATCCAAATATTTATACTGATATATAATACTGGCACTATTTAAGTAAATCATATATAGGGTTACGTATGTAGCAGTGCCTCCTAACTAATTTGACCCAGACATCAATCATAGGTTGAAAAGGAATGCTTTCCATTATGGCTTATAAAACAATCAGAAATTACATAATATGTGTTATTTTTAAAATATTTATAAACATTAATTAGCATTTATTAAAATCAAAATGTGTATATCCTTAAATCTAGCATTTCACTTCTAAAAGTTTCTTACACAGATATAATTGTATTAGCACTTAAAATATATGCACAAGTGTATTTGTTACAACAGTGAATATGAAAATTAGAAATGAAAGCATGCCCAGAGGACACGTGGAATAACCTATAATATATAGTGAAACTCCACACCATCATATGTAAAGAATAAGACAAACGTGTACGTGTGGAACCAAAACTATGCTCATACTATACTCTTAACCAAAACAAATTTTAAACACTATTTGCATCAAGATTTCACTTTATGACGTGTATATACACACACACACTATTGTGTATATACACATCATATGCAATATAGATGGCCATATATAAAGTTAAATTGCATATAAATATGTTGTGATATACATATAAATATTTATGTACTTATAGAATCTACATTTAGGAATAGCTCAAGAAGGACATATATCAAATTGACAGCAATTACCCTTGAGAAAGGGGATGGATTGATGCATACAGGGTCACTTACTTCTTATTTTATATAATTCCAAAAGAAACAGTAGGATTTTTCAGTGAGTTTTATATTTTCTCCATATTTTTGAATAAAAAATAAAAATAGGTAAATTATGTCAAACAAACGTTTTTATAGAAATGATTTTCTTAAAAAAAATCTCCAATAGGTGACTATAAAGCCAAAATCATCTTTAAGAAAAGATCATAAATAGGTCTCCAAACACTGAGTCATTTAGACCTACCAGCTATGTCTCCTGGGAGGGAGAGGACTTATGAACCCACTTCAAACCACTGAAGGAGTCCATGCACAGGAACTATACTCTAGGAACCATAAAATATTCGACACAGCTAACAGCATGCTAAAGGGCCTGAGATACCTAATCTGTGTGGCAAAAAGATTTTATTTCTTTTTGTCTTTTTTATTAAATCATAGCTGTGTACATTAATGCTATCATGGGGTACAGTGTGGTGTTTTCATATACAATTTGAAATATTATCATCAAACTGGTTAACATAGCCTTCATGTCATAGAGGGAGGGTGATTGGTGGGATCACATCTATGGTTTATCTTACAAGGATACAAGTGAGTCTTTCTAAAAGTAGGATATAAAAGTCTTAACACAAAGATTTTATTTCTTTTCTATTTCGATATTTTATCTATCGATATGGCACTGGAGAAGCAAGAGATGGATTTGACAATCTGCCAAGGGACACATTTTGAAAGAATAACCACAAATAGCAAGTCTATTGCAAATTATTCAAGCCCACTCTTTAAAAACTTACAAGAATAGCTACCCAGAATGAAAACAGCATTTTCCACACTCAAGCTTGTAGTCTTTACAAAGTCACTGATGCATCAGATATCACAATGAAATATTAACTTAAAATTCAATGCAATCATATTGAAAGACAAGAAAATTATTTCAAGACAAATAAAATGAAAGCTGGCTACTGATAACTTCATCACTTGGGGATTCCCAGTGCAGAGGAAGTCACCAGTAACAATGACCTAACTGCTTGCCATGTAGGTCACTTATGAGGTAATTGTTTCTGCTTTGGAGCTATTAGATTAAGTGCTCCAGCGAAATAGTAAACAGTGTGAAGGGAAGCTTCCAGTTGTCATCCAGATAAAACATTTACTTGATAGATTTTTTAAAAGTCACCCTATAATTCCAAATGATTCATGGACCCTCATGCAAAGTGTCTATAACCTCCGTCACATATAACTAATCTTCGATCAGTGAAAATTCAAAAGAGAACTTCCACACATAGCTCAGCTGATAGGTTTCCCCTATTAGTTTTTTCTTTACTGTTCAATTCTCAACTCCCACAGCATTTAAATTATATGCCTTCTTTTGCTGTTTAATAAAGAAAAGTTTACCACAAAATGCCATCATATGTTCCGTGTCCTCAAAAACTGACTGGTGGATGAAAGAAAATGGTTAGAATTATTCCCCTAAAATGGATCACAGTCAATTTGAGAGCATGACCAGATACTCTGTATTCATGTTCTTATGTCCATGAGGAACATGCTTTGACATCCACAGGGGATATTTTTACAGGGCCTTCAATATTCATATACTTATAGCTTAAATGTACATAAACGTCTCTCATAAGTGCCCAAAACCATAACCAAAAAATTAAGTAGGACCTTCAAAGTTGTTTTTTGTTTGTTTGTTTGTTTGTTTTGAGATAGAGCCTCAAGCTGTCCCCCTGGGTCGAGTGCCATGGCATTACAGCTCACAGCAACCTCCAACTCCTGGGCTCAAGCAAGTCTCCTGTCTCAGCCTCCCAAGTAGCTGGGACCACAGGCGCCTGCCACGACGTCCAGCTATTTTTTTTTGGTTGCAGCTGTCATTGTTGTTTGGCGGGTCCGGGCTGGATTCAAACCCGCCACCTTAGGTGTATGTGGCTGGCGCCTTAGCCAGTTGAGCTACAGGCGCCGAGCCTTCAAAGTTGTTTTTAAAGTGATTGAATATGAAATTATGAGTAGAAGACAATTAGGCTGAACTAAGTGGTGTAGAAATTTAGGGTTACTCACTCCCTAGGAAGAGTCTCGGTCTTGTACACCAGCCTCCATGGTGTGGATTCAATAGCAAAATGAGAAATTACTACCAATAAATCATTGGGGGATCATGTGCAAGCAGTCAATAGAATGAATATAAATTCATATCAAGACTCCCCTTGTTACCCCTGTATCTCTCAGTGGAGTTAACACAAGATATGCACTTATAGTCCCTAAAATACCTACAGATTGGCTAATTAACCTGTGAGTTAAGCATTCTGAAAGTGTGTTCTGTATTGTCTTCACACAACAACCAAGACTGGATGCAATAAATGAATTCAAATTTTCTTCTAAAGGTTTTGAATTCAATCCACTGTGATCCAGGTTAATCCCCAGCTAGGACCCAGAAGTCCAACTACCTGAGTTCAGACACAGTGATATCACCTTCACACCATGATATCTTGGGAAATTTATATAAAGTCCGCATCTCAGTATCCTCCTGTACACAATGAACACAAAAAACAGTGCACACCTCATTGGCTGTGTGTATAGGAATGCAAACTAAATAATATAATTGAAATATATTAGTAAGTGTTCAAGAAAGGTCATTGAAGCAAGTAAAGACCTAATGAACTACCTAAGGTTTCCTTTTCTCCTACTCTCTTGCCAACATTGCCGTCTCTCCATTATGCATACAAGAATTCACAAAAAGACTGGCAGACAATTTACTTCTTCCTATCTTCAGCTTTTACTTGGACTTCAGCTTTTACTACATAGAAGAGTTTTCTAATAGAACTTCCTGTAATAATGGAAACTTCTTTACCTATGTTAACCAATATGGAAACAGCTAGTCCCAAGTGGCTATTAAGCATTTGAACTGTGTTGTGATTGAAGAACGTATTTTATTTATGAAGTTAAATTTATATAACCACATGTGGCCAGTAACTATCTTTTAGACAGCACATTCATAGAAGGGAAAGACAAACATTATTTGATGTTTTATAGACTCTGACATTTGACATCTGACTATCTTCCTTCCCAACCTCTCCATGTCTCTCAACCCCCCTCAAATCCAGTGGTTCCACTAGGATTGTTACTATGACATTCAAGTGTATTGGTCACTCAAAGATTTTACTTATCTGCTTCAGTCCAAAGTAAATGTGTCCTAATTAAGGTTTCATGGATATTATAGCTTCAAAAGTAGTAACTAATTCCATTTATAATGTTATGATAATCTATGTCTGGAGAATCAGGATCTTATTTAGTATTCTACTGCCATCATGTCCAAGGTGGTGCTTTATACACAGAAGGTAATGACTTACTGTTTTCTGGAACTTTTTGCTGGGGTAACAATGAATGGAACTAATAATTTGAGTCTTATACATTGTCTTATTTCTCAAAAACACCACTGTGAAGTAGGTAGGCAAGAGTATCATCATTTTATATAAAGAAACTGAGCTCAGACCTAGTTGAACTCAAATCATTATCCCTCATGCCCATACACTTGCAGCTAGTCCACGATAGTTCACCAATGCCTTGAATTTTATATTATATATTTCAGCATTTGATTCATTTCCCAAAATTTTGGTCAGGTTTCATTAAAATAAAGAATTATGTGTTCCCTGTTACCTAGTCAAGCCAGCAATAAAAAAAAAAAGACTAAGAAAATGACATCTGTAGTTCCCTGTATCCTTGAACTAAAAATTTAATACTAGTAGTTTAAAATAATTCATTCTTCTCAGAAGTTTTAGTCACTTTATTCCCCTTGATTATATCAAATAGACATTTCAGATATAAAAGAGAAGAGATACATAAAAGAAGACGTGGCACTTGCCAGGAACTAATATTTTTCCTTTTCCAGAGGGTATATAGAATGTACTGTTCAAATATGCAGGCAATAAAGTCACTCTTTCCATGATGGAATTAATGTTTCCACTGGTATTCCCTTGCTACTTTTACTAACTATATATTTTATTGGAAAATAATCTCTTTCAATAAAAGTACTGCATTGAAAATACACAGCATCAAGGTATCTAAATATAACTACCAAATGACCTTAGAAATGATGAAAACATAATCTTTAAAATCAAAATTACAAAAATGTCTTTAAAGAGAGAACAAACCTTTCTGGTACCCTGACCCACTCCTGGAGACTCTCCAATAAGACCTCGCACCTCCAGCAATAAGCTGTAATTTAATACAGTAGCAACTGAATGTACTAAGCTTAAATTCAAAATGGACCATCTTTCTTCCCTCTTCAAGATAAATTCCACTTTAGAAAGTATAGGTCTTATATCAAAATTGTGGTATAATCTTCATGCTGTAAAGATATTTACGTAACTAAAACAATTTAAAAATGGTTTCTCACAGCATTCTTTTGGCATCTCTTTTTTCCTCTAGAATCATAAGGATGGTGATTAAAATAAAAAATGTGAGCAACTATGTGAGGCATTTTGAATTATGTGAAGTCATGTCTGGCATACTTAAAATGATGTCTGAAATGAAAGTCAAATCTAGTGCTCAAACTTCAGGCTTGAACGATGAGATGGACAGTGAAAGTTACTACATAAATGAGTTGAAAACTTACGTCTACTAAGAAATCTTTAGCAACCTCATTCATATTTATCAAGAGTTAGAAGCAGCCAAGAAAATCTTCATTATGTGAATAATAAACAGTGGGACAACTAGACAAAAGAATATTATCCAGTGCTAAAAAGCAAATGAACAACAACCCATGACAAGACATGGAGGAACCTTCAATACATATTACAACCTAAAAAAGCCACATACTATATGGTCCCAACTGTACGACAGTCTGGAAAAGCCAAAGCTATGAAGACAATCAAAAGATCAGAGATTAGCAGGGATCAAGAGATAAAGAGGCTGAGTATAATGAATTTTTATGTCAGTGAAGTATTCTGTATGATACTGTATTGACAGCTACCTGTTGTTATACATTTGTCAAAACTCACCAAACGTTTAACACTTTTGGTGAAACCCAATGAAATCGATGGACTTTGGGTGATAATGATGGTTAATACATGTTCATAAACTGTTAACAAATATACCATTCTGGTGTACTTTCCACTCAACTTTTCTATGAACCTAAAAACTTTTCGAATTTGTGGAGTCTAAAGTCTAACTCATAAAAGCAGAGAGTAGAATTGTGATTACCAGGGGCTGGCAGAAAGGAGCTGGAGAACAGAGAGATGTTGGTTGAGGGAACAAAGTTTTGATTACACAGGATGAATAAGTTCTTGAGATCTATTGTATAGCATGGTAACTATGTTGATAATAATGTGTTAATCCTTGAAAAATGGCCAAGAGAGGGCAGCACCTGTGGCTCAAAGAGTAGGGCGCTGGCCCCATATACCAAAGTTGGTGGGTTGAAGCCCAGCCCTGGCCAAAAAACAAAACAACAACAAAAAAAGAAAATTGCTAAGAGATTTTAAGTGTTCTCACCACAAAAAATATATATTTAATTACCTCAATCAAATCATTTCATATTTACATATATTAAAATTTCATGTTAAATACCATAAATATATATATAATTTTTGCCAATTACATTTTTCTAAACTAAAAAATAAAATCTACAAAAAATTACTATCTCACTTATAGTTTAAGAAGCACCAAATGCTTCTTCATAAAGGAGAAATACAGGAAGTTTGACAAATACATTCCTTTCATTTATTATACCTAATATATATATGTGTGTGTGTGTGTGTGCTTATGATATACATATAGATACATCTACATGGATGGGAATTAATATCAAAATGCTATGCTCCTATGAAAAGCTTCTTTTCTCCCAACTAATGGTTTACGTACGAGTAGACTGTGATTAGCTTTTTTAAATCTCCAAAAGTTTAGTTTTGCACTTTAAAATTCAACAGCTACTTAAAAATTTTAAACAGAAGTGAGCTGACCCAATGTAACCACTCATCATTAAACTGCAAGTCTGCACCAGTGGTAACACCAGGCACTGGAGATGGAAAGACTAAAAAGGTCATGAGTGTTTTCTGGAAACTCTGTGTCATGTTAAAAAACAGACCAGAGGTAAAAATCACATCATATGGTAAGAATTACAATAGAAGTTTGAGTGGTGGTTTACATTTGGTTCTTTGGGAACTTTAAGCATCTTTGTTTAACTCTGTAGAGAGGTTGATTGGGCATCAGTATGGGAAAGCCTTTCAAGGAGCAGCCACTTACAGAATAGATTCTCAGAGAGCTCACCAGGCTAAACACGAGGGAAGCGCATTTCAGAAAGTGAACCTGTCAGAGGCTTCTGGAAGCATGGGCGTTATGAATGGATACAAACGCCAGGGAGTTAAAACTAGGAGAGTGGACTGGGGCAGCATCCCTAGAGTATCTTACGTCTGACCAGTTTATTAATACCGTAATCACAATCAGGATTGTTAAACTCAAAGGCTCAGAAGAGCCAGGCAGATTCAAGAAAAGACTGAAGTGGCCAGCTCCAGGGACTATACGGAGTGGGGTGACTGTAGAATACTGAAAAGCTCATATCATGTCCGGGAGGGGCAGCCAAATTTAGTTCTAACACACAGCTCCCACCCACCGGATGGGTGGAGGGAGGGTAATTGGTGGGACCACACCTATGGTGCATCTTACAAGGGTACATGTGAAATTTACTAGGTGTAGAATATAAATGTCCAAACACAATAACTAAGAAAATGCTGTGAAGGTATGTTAACCATTTTGATGAACATATCTCAAATTGTATATAAAACCAGCACATTGTACCCCCTGATTACATTAATGAACACAGTTATGATTTAATAAAAAAAAAAAGAAAATACAATCCCAATATTGTTGAATTTTCCCACTTTTCAGAAAAATTAGGAAATCCAAATGATTTAATGTGAAAAACCCATTTTTTTTAATATGGAGTCTGTCACCCTGGGTAGAGTGCTGTGGCACCATAATTTACAACAGCCCCTCTCAAACTCTTGGATTTGAACAATCTTCTTGCCTCAATCTCCTCAGTAGCTGGGACTATTGATGTACGCCACTACGTACAACTAGTTTTGTTTTGTTTTGCTCTGTTTTGTTTCTGTTTTTAGTATACATGGGGTCTTGAACTCCTGAGCTCAAGCTATCCATGGCCTCAGCCCCCCATAGGGTTAGGACTACAAGTGTGAGCCACCGCACCCACCTGAAAACCCCCAATTTTGAACGACTGGATATACAGGCAGAGGCACATGCTTGCCAGTTTATAATCTCAGTATTTATAAGAGTGAACAAAAGATTTTAACATCATAATGTAAGAAGAAACTCAATCATGTTGTATTCTTTGGAAAAATAATTATGTCACTGTTGTCAAAGATAGATTGACGGGAGAAGTAAAAATTTTTATCCCACTGTCTCCTCCATTTGGAAAACCTCTAAATCACAGCCAGAGGAGCAAGACTGGAAGAGTGAAGAGTAAAATGGAGTATGAAAGATTTCTTAGGGAAAGGAGTTTTGGATAGTAGATACGCCATTCCCTCAGCTCCTCCACCAAGCATTAGAAATTACTAATCATAATAGATCAACCAAATTGACAAATATTAGCTGTATCATCTTCCCTGTGATTACAAGCCCATTCACATCTATCTAGGAAAAGTGAAAAATTAAGAGAAATGCTTTACATTTGTGTGATGATTTCATTACAGTTTGTTTTTCTCCATCTTCTAACTTTTTTCATGATGTGCTTTTACCTCTGATCACACTCAAATCAAAGGGCAGTTTTCTTCTTAGCAAAGTATCTCAAGAATGGAAGAAAAAGTATCCAGTGTACTCAGCCCTACTATGAAACTAATCTATAGCTTTCAAAGCTATAACCTAATTATAGCCCAAGAATATGGGGAAAGGGGAGAAGGAGGGGAGGGGGGAGGATGGGTGGAGGGAGGGTGATTGGTGGGACCTCACCTATGGTTCATCTTACAAGGGTACATGTGACTCTTTCTAAATGTAGAATATAAGTGTCTTAACACAATAACTAAGAGGATGTCATGAAGGCTATGTTAACCAGTTTGATGAAAATATTTCAAATTGTATATAAAACCAGCACACTGTACCCCACACCTGCATTAATGTACACAGCTATGATTTAATAAAAAAAAAAACCTTAACAAGCTAGAAATAAAAGGGAACTTGATAAAAAGCATTTGTAAAAAGCCTATAGCTAACACTGTACTTTATGAGGAAAGACAACTTATGTTACCTCTGCTATTCAATATCAATGGTCCTTGTCAGTATAAGGCAAAAAAACCCAGAAATAACAGAGGAAGTAAAGTTTATACATTTGCAGATGATTCTATCATCTATATAGAAAATCCCAAGGACTACACCAAAGTTATAAAAGTAATAACTGAGTTTATCAGGTTATAAAGTACAAGGTAAATTTGTAAAAATCAATTGTATTTATACATAATAGCAACAGACAACTAGAAGTTGAAATTAAAAAGAAAATACCAAAAACATGGCAACTTAGGGATAAATTTCAAATAATATATCCATTGAAAATTATAAAACACTGCTAAGGAAAATTTAGGAAGAACTAAATAAATGGAGGAAGATATCATATTCATGGATTGGAAGACTCAATATTGTTAAGTGTCGATTATCCCCCAAAGGATCTATAGATTCAATATAATGTCAATCAAAATCCCAGCAGGCTTTTCCATAGAAATTGACAAATGAATTCTAAAATTATATGGAAATGCCAAGGACCTAATTTTAAAATCTATATGGAAATGTAAAGTCGGATGTCTCACGTACCTGATTTCAACTTAGTATAAAGACACATTAATCAAGACAGTGTGGTTTTGATGTAGGATAGATATATAGATAAATGGAACAAACTGGGGCCCCAAAATAGACCCACCACAGAAAGTAACTTGATTTTCAACAAAATGCTAAGATAATTCAATGACGAAAGGATAATCTTTTCAAAAACTTGTACTGGAACAACTAGATATTCATGCATGAAAAAAGAACATCACCTCCTCCCTCTTACTACTACAAAAATTAATTTGAAATAAGTCAGAGACTTGAATGGAAAAGCCAAAGCTATAAAACTTCAACAAGAAAAGTAGGAGAAAGATCTTTGTGATACAGAACTAGGTGAAGATTTCTTAAATACGACATGAACAAAGAGCAAACTATACAGGAAAAATTTGATAATTTTCATCAAAATTAAAATGCTTCTGCCCTTCCAAAGACACTGTTAGGAAAATACGACAAGTCACTGACTAGAAGATGCCATGTGTAAAATACGTACGTTATAAAAGATCTAGACCTAGAAAATAGAAATAACTCTAACAACTCAGTAAGAAGGCAAACAATCCATTAAAAATATAAGCAAAATATTAGAACAGAAACTTTACTAAGAAAAACATCGGATTGGCCAATAAACACATGAAAAAATGCTCAACATCATTAGCAGCGAAATGCAATGTATTTCTAGTTCTGCAACCCAACTAGAATGGCTAAAACTTAAAAGACCGAAAATTCGGTCTTGGCCAAGGATGCAGACCAACTAAAAATCTCATAAATTGCTGGTGGAAAATGAAAATGTATAGACACTTTCGGCTTGGCGCCCGTAGGACAAAGGTTATGGTGCTAGCCACATGTATCCAGGCTGGTGGGTTCCAGCCCAGCCCAGGCCAGCTAAACCACAATGACAACTGCAACAAAAAGTAGCTGGGCACTGTGGTAGGTGCCTGTAGTCCCAGCTACTTGGGAGGCTGAGGCAAGAGAATCGCTTAAGCCCATGAGTTTGAGGTTGCTGTGAGTTGTGACAACAGGGCACTCTACCAAGGATGACATAGTAAGACTCGGTCTCAAAACAAAAGTACAGATCCTTTGGAAAAAGTCTGACAATATGATAGTTACTTTTACATATAAATTGCTGAAGCAGTGTGCTCAGATAGTTAATCAAACATTATTCTAGATGTTTTTACGAAGGTATTTCTTAATACCGGCCCTGGCCAAACTGCAACAAAAAAATAGCCGGGTATTGTGGCAGGCACCTGTAGTCCCAGCTACTTAGGAGGCTAAAGCAAGAGAATCGCCTAAGCCCAGGAGATGAAGGTTGCTGTGAGCTGTGTGATGCCATGGCACTCTACTGAGGGCAATAAAATGAGACTCTATCTCTACCAAAAATAATAATAACAATAATAATAATAATTAAACATATACTCTGTACTTAAACATGATCCAACCATCCCACACCTAAGGAATATCTCCCAAATTAAAAAAAAAAAAAGCTACACAAAGACCTTATGCAAATATTCTTAGCAGTTTTATTCATAATAGCAAAAAATAGGAAACCAAAATGCACACTGAATAGTGAATGGCTAAAAAAATCTTGGTACATCCATGTAACAGAATATACTTGGCAATAAAAATGAACTATCCATGAAACCAAAGGCATTAATCTCAGAAGTATTAGAGCTAAGTGAATAAAGTACGACACAAAAAGGCTATATGTTATATAACTGCATTTCTCTGAAACTTTTAAAGTAGCAAAACTATAGGGACAGAAAACAGATCTGTCACTGCCAGGGACTGAGGGGGAGAGAAGGGGACTGACTACAAAGGGACGTGAGAAATTTGGGGGATGATGTAAATGGTCTGTATCTTCATTGTAGTAGAGGTCTGTCAAAACTCATCAAACTCTGTCACTTTTAAAAGACTAATTTTATTAAATGTAGATTATATCTTAATTTTTAAAAATTAGTAACAGCCAGTTATAAATTACATATGATGATAACTGAAAATATCTCCCTAGGTGCTTATAGTCACTGTAGTCTTAAGGCCCAGGGAGGTCCCTGAGCGGACTTTCTTCCCCCACCCCATCCCAGTGACCACCCTTCTCAAGGCCAACAACCTCCTTCTCATACCTCTCACCTTGCATAGAGTAGTATTTGTGTCCGCAACCACTGGTTGAAAGAAAAGGGAGCTCACTCAAGCTGGCCTAAGTATATATACATGACTATATCAACACAGACCCAGATAATTTATCAAATCCAAGCACAGGAAGCATAGCGGGCCTTAGGAAGGTTTGGGACCAGGAAGTGTCCCATCTCTCTCTTCACGGCCCCATGGTCTCTCACATCTGTTTTCCTTCCCTTCATGTCTGCCTCTGCTTCATTCTTCTTCATTTTCTTTTTTTGGAAACAGGGTCTTGTTCTTTTGCCCTGGCTGCAGTACCGTGGCATCTGCACAGCTCACTGCAACCTCAAACTCCTGGGTTCAAGTGACCCTCCAACCTTAGCATCCCGAGTAGCTGAGGCTACAGGTGCATGCCACCACGCTTGGCTAATTTTTCTTTCTTCTTCTTTTTTTTTAATGCAGTTTTTGGCTGGGGCCAGGTTTGAACCTGCCACCCCCGGTATATGGGGCCAGCGCCCTACTCATTGAGCCATGGGCACCACCCCTTTTAATATATATATATATATATATATTTTTTTTTTTTTTTTTTTTGCAGAGTTAGGAGCCTTGCTCTTGCTCAGGCTGGACTCGAACTGCTGACCTCCAGCAATCTCTTGCCTCAGCCTCCCAGAGTGGGAGCCACTGTGCCTGGGCTCCTCTTCTTTTTTCTTGTTCCAGGCAACCTCTCTATGCACAGGAGTCAAACATGGCTGGCCCAGCACAGCACAGCCCAACCTCCTGTCACTTTATAAAGCCTCATCCAAATTCTCAGGAAAAACCATCTGATGCATCTTGAGGTCCACCTGGCTATGGAGACAGTGCTCTTACCCCAAAGTGAATATGCTGTGGGCAGGGCCTAGGTTAGGAGATAAGAGATATGGAAGGGGGATATGGAATAGGGAAGAAATGATCAGTCTCCAAGCCTATGAGAACCTACCTGAGCTGATCTCATGCTCAGTACCATTATATATTTTGTCTCTCAGCTTTTTACTATTACCCAAGAATTCTAAGCATATTCTTGCCTCAGGGCCTTTGCATCTGCTGTTCCCTTTGCTGCAGAGGCTTTCTCTACAGTTAGACACAGGGCCTACACCCTCGCTCCTTCAGGCCTCTGCTCAAATCGTCAGCCTTCTCTCCACTGTATTTAAAACTGCAACTCTGATGGCCACTTTTTTGCCATTTCTCCACTTTTATTTTTCCTCAGTGCATTGTAAAAAAAAATGTGCTCATATATATTTACTTGTTAATCTATTTATTATTGGTCCCCCTTATCCCCAGAATGTAAGCTTCATGAGAGTGAGAATTGTTACATTTTCTGCTTTATCACCAGGACTCTTAGGATTGGGCACAGAGAAAATGTCCCATAAATATTTGTTGAATAAAGTGGTAATCAATTATTTTGAATAACTGCCCTCTTAGTCCATTCATCCCTACTGATAATGTCTGTAGTGGGGCATTTCCTACCATGTCTATGACAGTATTTTGTACTCTTTTGATGTTGACGCTCTCTATTTTTACCAAGCCCCCAAAATTCTGCTGCTAGGTCTTAATATAAGATGCTCAACTTGATTCCTCTTTGGCTAATCACATTCTGGCAGCTTCATTATGGCTGTTCCCATATAAAAGATACAAATGCCCTTACTACAGAGTTCCACCTCTAAGAAGCCCTATAGAGTTCCAGCAACCCAATTCTTCTCTTTCTAACTTGGCCATGACCTGGATGGGACCTCGAGAGTCTAAGCTTTAAACTCACCCAAAGGACTTTGCACAGTGATTTGTAAACAGAAGATGCTTAAGAAAAAGCTTGTGAATTGAGATTTACTGATTGATCATTCAATACATGGGTACTAAAAATAAAAATATTTGCACCAATTTATTAATTGTGAGCATCTGCTATTGTGGCACTGCACTGGGGTTTGGAGCCGAAGAGTTGAGCAATACATGGTACCAAAGAACAGACTTAAGTGCGGAGATTAAAACAGCCCTACATATAACTAATGAGGCAGATTATGAGAATGGGACTAAGAGGAACAAAATCTCAAAGTCAAGGAGAATGGAGTGAAATTGATTCTATGTATATAAGAAAGCTGTTAGGAAGAATGTAGAATATTTCAAAGGCCTTGAAAAATGGAGAGAAGAAACATTTAGAACTGAATTAAAGTTTAAACGTTACATGTTAAAAATTTGGAGACATAGCTAAAATTTTTAAAGATAAATTTTAACAGGAAACAAAGACAGTTTAAAAATAAACAAGGTAAGCATTCAAATCCAAAAGACAGAAAAAATAAAAGCAGAGGAAACCTAAAAATAAAAAAGGAAGGAACTAAATTAGAAATCAATAAATTAGAACTACAATAACAAAATCAAAAACTGGTTCATTAGAAAGCATTGATAAGATAAACATTTGCCAAGACGGACCAAGGAAGAAGGAGAAAAGATTAAGAAAAAAAAAAACAGAATGAAAAAGGAGTAATAACTACAGACTCAACAGAGGTTTAGAAATAAAGAAAGAAGTGGCAGCACCCATAGCTCAGTGGGTAGGGTGCCAGTCACATATACCTAGGCTGGTGGGTTCGAACCCGCGCAGGCATGCTAACAACAAGGACAACTGCAACAACAGTTGCAGTAGGCAACTGCTGGGCATTGTGGTGGGCACCTGTAGTCCCAGCTACTTGAGGGGGGGGGTGAGGCAAGGGAATCTCTTAAGCCCAAGAATTTGAGGTTGCTGTGAGTTGTAAAGCCATGACACTCTACCCAAAGTGACAGCTTGAGACTCTGTCTCAAAAAAAAAAGAAAAGAAAAAAAGAAAGAAGACTATTTTGATTTTTTGATAGATGGAGGTGCCGAAAGGCATTCCAGTACTAGGACATAATGTGAACAAAGCCAAGGAGTGGGCATGTTTGAGAGACCACAAGCAATTGGTTTGAGTAAAGGAAGTTGAGGATGTCTGTGGAGAACTGTGAAATACTGCTGTATGGAGAGCCAGGGTCCTAATAATGAAGCCTCTTGGATGCAGACTTCATCCTGTGAGCAATGGGGAGCCGTGGATGGTTTTTAGGTAGGGATGGGTGATGAAAGAATGGAAAGGAGATACAAAGCAATCAATTGAAGAACTAAATAACTATACGTTCTTTATTGTTTCCAAAGTATTTTCATCTTATTTGATCCTTACTGGCCTGTGGGATAGGCAGGTAAGAAAGATTAGAGCTTGCCTAAGCCACAGGAATTAACAAAACAAAGTCAATTTATCCAACACAACTGGGACAAGAAGTTCGTCAGTTATTTGAAAATATCAGTAAAGGCAAGAACTCCTAACAAAATAACACAAGCAAAACCTTCTTCCCTCATCGGGCTACCCACTGTTTGAACTATGTTCCATGTTTGGCAAGATCACCATTTTGTGAGTCCGGGATAGGTGAGGGAAGCTTGCCTCCCCAACCTGGTAGAAAAAGGCTAGATACTTGCTTGTCCAGTTTCCCTTGCAGCTAAAGAAAAGGCTAAGAAAGAACTGAGCTCTGCCAATCAGGCACCATGCACAGAGGAGGCAGAGGCAGGAGCTCGCAAGGTGAAAGGGAGCAGGGCAGCTCACCCTCTCTCTTCAGCAGCCACAGGAGAGGACTGGCCATGTGACAGAGTACTTGACACAGAAGTAGCTTTGAGGACGCAGGGACAGCAGTCATGACTAAGTTAAGGTCCTGGCAGAGAGGTCATGTGGCATGGAGAGCTCAGTAGAGGTGGCATTTTCTGGTCAGACCAGTTCTGAAGTCTGGCATTCAGTGCTGTTCCAGGAAGCTCAGATTCTTCCAGGCTCTCCAGTTCCCCCAGTTCTACAGCTGCCCAATCACTTATCTGCTTAGTCAGCCAGGGTCACTTTCTGTTGCTTATATTTAAGAACTCTGACCCATACACATTAATACCATCAATGCTCTGGTTTACTCTAAATGCCACATGTGTACGAGAAAGCTATACATGGGGGAAGTTTTATTTTGATTAAGCACCAAGGAATTGTAATCTATATTTATTAAAACCCACTTATAACACTAACTTTTTTAAAAGAGGCAGGATACAAAGTAGTATATATGCTGTATTTGTTATACACATACAGGAAAGGATTATACAAAATGTTAACAACCATTATCTTGGGCCTAGAGGGTAGTGAGTGATATTGATTTCCTCCATTTTGCTTATATAAAGCTGATACATTTCCTACCATGCATGTGTCATTCCTGCATGATACAATATCATAGGGTGGCGCCTGTGGCTCAAAACAGTAGGGCGTTGGCCCCATATGCAGAGGTGGCAGGTTCAAACCCAGCCCCGGCCAAAAAAAAAAGATACAATATCATTTTAAAAACACGTCTGTTTTCTTCTGCAGGCAAATTGATCATTCCTTTCCTTCTCCATTGGAGCATTTTAGGAGCAATTTCCTTGCCAGGTATTCTCAGGGAATTTAACACTCTAGACCTCTCTAGGAAACCCTACCCCCAGCCCCTAAACAACAATTAGCCCTCTTCCTGGAGAGTTTCAGAGGAAGCCCCAGGCATGCCCGGCTTTAGCCTTTCCTCTCTTTCACCTCCATTTGCCCACAGGAGGGTGAGGGTGCGTTCTGGTCTGGTCTGCTCTGCCATGGGTAAGTTACCCTGCCTGTGCCACCCCTGCTGTGCCAGGGTTGAGCGTGAGTGACACTGATTCCAGGCAGTCCTTGGCAGCCTCACACCAAAGCCAGTTTCAAGCAGGCTTTTTCAGTAACAGAGCTCCATTTGTCTCCTGCATTTTATTCCTCAGCTGGTTCCAAAGGGGGGAGAGGAGTCAAGAGAGGTGATTTAATCGTTTCAGATGCACCCAGGTACCCAAGGACCTGTGATTGACACTATTTCCTTAGGCTTCCCAGTGTCCTCCCTGGGACACAGGAGAACACAGGCTCTTCTTAATCGCCTATAACTTGGGGGAGAGGACACTTAGCTCCCCCACTCCCCAATATTCTGCCAGTCCTGCCTGCTGCCTCCCTTATTACTGCCTTATCTAGAAATGCATCATAACTTAATATTCAGAACACCCCTACCAGGATTCAGTGCTTTAGTAACAGCAGAATAAATACCTCGGTCATCAGATAAAATATCCCACGCCAGGCCCTGAGGTTTCATTAGCAGCAAGACAGTTTAATGGGATTATAGCTTTTTTGTTGTTCAGAAAGCAGACACTGTTCAAGCATAGAAAGCTTATTCATTGATCTTAACCTTTCATTCACCAAGTATAGGGAAAGAAAGCAAATCATGGAATCTCAAATCTGCAGTTCTACTCTATTTTATTATTCCTTGCTTCTATCAGATAAAGTATCTAAGTTTCATAAATCATTACTCTTAAAATCAAGCCATAAAAACACGCCCATCTTCCCGAGAGTTTATCAGCATTTTGCAAAGTAGCTGGATGCAGCAAGTGCTTTAAAAACCACAGTAAAGTACCCGGCCAAATTCCAAATATTACACATAATCTTTATCTGACAGCTTTCAGGGTAGACAATAACCAAAGTCAATCACTTCTTTCTCAGGTTTCCTGACTGTATTTTCTTCAACTTTATTCTTAAGCTATAATTCAAGGTCACAAAAGCAACAGTTTAAGATATGCATGCCATTAAGCAGAAAGCAAACCTCATCAAACAACCAACCCTTAAACATTGCTTTCTTATTGCACCAGATGTGCTTAGAAATGCTTTAGAAATATCAAGTCACAATCCCATAAAAATGCACAGAAATAATAATACTGAGTCTCTAAAAATCTTCAGCTAAAATGTTTCTAACAGCATTGCTTTCTAGAAAGTCAAACAAAAAGTTCTTAATAAACAGTGAAGGTGTAATAAATCCCATTTAATAACACAGGCAGACTACTGGCTGGCCTTTTGGGGGATTGGAACATGAGGTTGATAACGTGAGGTTGATACATGGCCATTGTGTTTCAGCTGTTGCCGCCCTGTTTGGGCCACACTGCACCCACCGACCTCCAGGTCTAAGCTGGAAGGCACCTCAGAAGTCCTTGCCCACAGCTTCAGCATGGGTTAAGGGGTGGTCACCTGCCAGGAAGTGAAGAGAAGAGTATGACTAACAGTTCTCTATGCTGGCCGCTCAGTCCCTGGCCACTAGACTCTGGTCGTATCATTTCTTATCAACAGTAGGATTCTTAGGGGAAATCTAAAGGGAGATGAGGAAAGAGTTAGGAATAAAAAGGCTCCCCTAAGGAAAGGGAGTCCCTGGGATCTGCTCTCATCCACCCTCAGGGGCTTACATGGCAGAGCAAATACACAGAGAATGAACATCTGGAGTAAAGGTTTAGGAGATGGTACATCATAGTGGGTAAGCCCTAACCCACTCAGGATCATCCTTTTGCCATACAAGCGTTGTTTTTTTCAGGTCCTTAGAGGATTTGGAAGAACACTTAGTCTCTCCCCCTAACAAATCTCCCTGATATGACATGACTTCCAGCCATAAAAAAGGCTGGGAGAAGACAGTATTGTTTTAATGTGATTTTTGAAGACAGTGACAGTAGGTTGGCATCCTTTATGCATCCAATTAACAGAGTCTATTTAAGTAATTGATAAAGATTTTAAATGCTACAGCTTCAATATAAATTAAGAAAATGTTAGAGAAGTGAAAAAGCAGGAATGTTCTTTCCTCTGGCTTCCTCCTCCATGAATAAACAGGAAGATGAGAGACTGAATAAAAAGACAGTATAGTGTAATGGTTATATGCAGACAGACCCTAGGCCCTGGCTACCTGTGTTCAAATCCTGGCTCTGACACTTAACCTCTCCATGCTTCAGTGTCCACATTTGTAAGTTGAGCATGATAACAGCATGACTTATGGTGTTGTTGTGAGAATTAAGTGAGTTAACATAGGTTAATTGCTTTGAGCAGTCTTGTATCACTTATGGTAAGTAATACACAAATGTTTGACATCTTGCTATTACTAGGTGTTTTCTAAAGATGCTTGATAGCACTCAGCTAAAATGATTATACTTCTGCTAGGATGGAACTCAATTAAGGTTTAAAACCAAGGTGTTAGAATTAAAATATGCACTGGCTTATTTTGTTGTACATGAGATTATTTTTAATGAAAATATTCTGAATGCATAACCTTGTTGACTCAGATAAAACAGAGAAAATGCCTGCTAGTGAATGGTTGTTGACTTCTTAACAGAGTGTGACAAAACAGTTCTCAAATATGCATGAATAACCTGAATTCAGTATGCCTATTCAGTATTCAGTGAATTCATAAGCATATGCCTCGTTTGCCTTTGATACATAAAGTAACAAAATCACATTCAGTTAACTGAACTAGACAATAAAATCAGAAGAAGTCAACAAAAATAAATCTCTGCATTAAAGGAGATCATAAATAATGACATCTATCCTTGAGTTGTGAAGAATATACATTAAGATTACATTAAACAGAAAGGTATTTATAAAAACAGTTGACTAAAATGTTTCCAAATAAATCCATGTCTATCCCCACGAGCAAGGAATTCCATTCCTAAACATATGCCCAAGAAATATGAAAACAGAAGACATATACAAGAATACTCATAGTAGCTCTGTTCATAATACCCCCAAACTGAAAATAACCCAAATTTCTATCATTAGGAGAATAAATAAAAACATTGTGTATTTATACAACTGGATATCATACACCAATGAGAATCAAAAAACTACCAAGGTATACAATAACATGGATGTATCTCACAGATATTTTATCAAATAAAAAAATCTGGAGACAAAAAAGAATGCATGTGCGATTCTCTTTATATGAAGTTTAAGAATCATCAAATGTAATTAACAATGTTAGAAGTCATAGTAGTGGTTACTTTGGGTCAGAGGAGAACAGGTAGAGACTGAGAAGGAATATGAGAGAATCTTACAGAGTGCTAGCAATGTTCATGCAATGTAAAATTCATCCAGCTGTATACTTAAGATTTGTATACTTTATGCATTTTACTGTATGTGTTTTATGTCTATTATTTTAAAACTTCTGAACTTCTAATTTAAATCATGACCGACTATACTTTAACAAAACTGACTGCCACTTGATTACTTCATGTCACGTTAGAATTGGCAGAACACTCTGCCTACATATGCACCAAACCAAGAATGGCAGACTAAATTGTGTTTGCCACAGAATTCATAGATCGAAGCCCTAACCCCTAATCCCTCCAAATGAGTGTATTTGAAGGTAGAGTCTATAAAAAGGCAAACAACATCATCAGGGTGGGGCCCTAATCCAACATGACTGGTGTCCTTATAAGAGGAAGAGACACCAGAGATATGCACACAGAAAACTACCATGTGAGGACACAGCAAGAAGGTGATCATTTGCAAGCCAAAGAGAGAGAGACTTCAAGAGAAACCAGACCTGCTGACACCTTGATCTTGGACTTTTAGCCACCAGATCTGTGAGAAATAAATATCTACTGTGTAAGGCTCCCAGGCTGTGGTATTTTGTTATGGGAGCCTGAGCAGACCAGCATATAAGGTTAAGTCTTCAATAGAAACTCTAGGAATTTGACATAGACCCTCTGGAGTCTATGGGACCCAGGTGTTGGTACCTGACTCTTATAGAGAGACAGCTCAGGGCGAGTCAAAGCTAGCAGGGCAAAAAGAAAAATGTGGGTTTGGGATATGTTTGGAGCAAAAGGCACTTCTACTGCCGAGGGAATGTGTATGTGTTTCCTGTGGTCATGATGTGGGATTCACAGAGCAGCATGTCTAAGCTGGAGGAAGTGAAGTTTAAAATAACACAAGTTTCACTTAACCACAAAGAAAGGCAGTAAAATCCAGAGGGGGAAGAGGAAGAAGAAAAGATCTACAAAACAACCAGAAAACAAGTAGCAAAGTGACAGTAGTAAACCCTTACTTATTGATAAAAATCCTGAATGTAAATGAATTAAATTTTCCAGTTAAAAGACAAAGTGTCTGAAAGGATTTTGAAAAAATGACCAAACTGTATGCTATCTATAAGAAACTCATGTTATCCATAAAGACATATACAGACTGAAAGTGAAGGGACAGCAGAACATATTCCATGCGAGGGAAATAAAAAAAGAGCAGGAGCAGCTATACTTACATCACATAAAATAGGTTAAACTCTATTTTAAAGTCAAGAATAGTAAAAAAGAAAAAAAAGCCAAAGACCACTTTATGATGACAAGTGGTCAATAGAGCAAAGGCATCTAAGAATTCTACATAAATGCACTTAACACTGGGGAACTCAAATAAATAAAGCAAATATTAGTAGATCAAAAGGAAGAGACTAACTGCAATATCATAATAACAGGGGATTCAATACCTCACTTTCAGCAATGGACAGATCATCTAGCCAGAAAGCATCAAAAAAATCAGAATTAAACTACAGTTTAGACTAAATGAAGCTAACAGACATTTACAGAATATTCCATCCAATAGCTTTGGAATATATATTTCCTCAATAGCAAAAGGAACATTTTCTAGTATAGACCATATATTAGGTCATAAAACAGGTCTTAGACTTTAAAAAAGAAATGCCATATCAAGAATCTTTTCTGACCACAATGGAATAAAACTTGAAATCAGTAATAGAAAAAACTTGGAAACAACAAATTCATGGAAATGAAGCATGTTACTGAACAATGAATGGGTTGATGAAGAAATTAAAAATAATATAAAATTCCTTGAGGCAAATGAAAATGGAAATACAACATAACAAAACCTATAGGACACACAAAAGCAGTTCTAAGAGGGAAGTTTATAGAAATAAACACCTGCAGCAAAAGAGTAAAAAAAGATCTCAAATCAACAATGTTATACCTCAAAGCACAAGAACAAACTAAACCAAAAATTAGTAGAAGGGGGAAAAAATAGCAAATTATCAGATCAGAAATAAACAAGATACAGGTTAAAAAATACACAAAAGTTCAACAAAACAGAGGTGAGTTTTTCTTAAGATAAATAAAATTGGCCAATCTATAGCTAGACTAGAAAAAAGAGAAGTCTGGGCATGGTGGCTCACACCTGTAATCCAAGCACTTGGGAAAGCCAAAGCAGAAGGGTGAGGAATTCCATGCAAGGGAATTGAGGCCCAGGAATTCAAGACCAGCCTGGGAAGCATAGTGAAAACCCATCTCTACAAAAAAAAAAAAAAAAAAAGAAAGAAAGAAAGAAAGCACGAAAAGTCGCGAGGCCTGGTAGCAGGTGCCTGTAACCCAACTACTTGGGAGGCTGAGGTAGAGTTTCACTTGAGTCTAGGAGTTCAAAGTTGCAGTGAGTCAGGATTACACTGCTGGACCTCAACCTGGGTGACAGAGATCTGAAGAAAGGAAGGGGAAGGGAAGGGAAGAAGAGAGGGAGGGAAAAAGGGTGGAAGGTGGGAGGGAGGGAGGAAGAAAAGAAAATAAATAGAGGAGGCTCAAATAATAAAATCAGATAAAAAAGAGACATATGTGGTACAAGTAATATCACAGAAATACAAAAGATTGTAAGAGACTATTATAAATAAACACATACTAACAAAATAGAAAATCTAGACTAAATAGATAACTTAATGGACACCTAAATCTACCACTGTTGAATCATAAAGAAATAGAAAAACCTGAAGAAACCAACAAAGAGTACCTAGATGAAGCAGAAATAAAAAGTCTCCCATCAAAGAAAAGCCCAAGATCTGATGGCTTCACGGCTGAATTCTAGCAAACATTTAAAGAAAACTAAAATCAATTCTTCTCAAACTATTCCAAAAAAGATTGAAGAGGAGGAAATAGTTCTAAAATCATTATACAAAGCCAGCATTACCTTGATACTAAAACCACACAAGGGGATACAAACACACACACACTACAGGCCAAAAAATATAGGTGCAAAAATTCTCAACAAAATGCTAGCAAACAAAATTTGACAACAAATTTAAAAAAAATCATTCACCGTGATTAAGTGAATTCATCCTAAGAATGAAAGGATGGTCCAATATAAATGAATCAATGAATGTGACACATCACATTAATAGCATCAAAACCAAAAACTGTATGATCATTTCAAAAAGCATTTGATAAAATTTAACAACCTTAATGATACAAAATAAAAAAAACACCTTTCAACATATTAGGTATAGAATGAACATGCCTCAACACCATAAAAACCATAAATAACAACCCACAGCTAACATCATATTGAATGGGGAATTGTTTAAAGCTTTTCCTCTAAGATCTGAAAAAATTCAAAGATGTCCACTTTCACCATTCTTATTCAACATAATACTAGAATTCCCAGTCAGAACAATTAGGCAAAAAAGAAAAATAAAGGACATCCAAATTAAAAAAGACATTTCAACATTCCTGTTTGCAAACAACATAATCCTATGTTCAGTAAAGTTGTAGGATGCAAAATCAACACACAAAATTCAGTAGCATTTTTAAGTGCCAATAACAAAACTACCTAAAAAAGAAATCAAGAAAGCAAATCCGTTTACAATAATTACAAAAAAATAAAATACCTAGGAATAAATTTTACTAGAAAGGTAAAATATCTCTACAATGAAAACCATAAAACACTGATGAAAGAAATTAAAAGTATCTTTCCAAATAAATGGAAAGATATACAATGTTCATGGATCCAAAGAATTAACACGTTGCTGAGCGGTCATAAGTTACCTGGTAACTTGAATAGTTTCTGCATAAAATTGCCAGTCAACAATGTGAGAAGTGTTAGAAGTGCTAAGTGATTTTATAGTATAAGCAGCTGAGAGATAAGGAGGGAAGAAATACTAAAATAGGCTGCATTTGGGATGACTGGGAATTGAGACTGGGAGAAATGAATCAGGGATCAACCTCCATGTTAACATACTGTTGACTGGCAATTTAACAGTCAGTGTCCATGTCACTGACTAACTCATGACTGGTCAGCTATGTGTTCATACCATTAAAATGTCCTTACTACCCAAATTGATTTACAGATTCAATACAAATTCTATCAAAATACCAATAACAATCCTTACAGAAATAGAAAAAACAATCCTAAAATTCATATGGAACCACAAAAGACCTGGATTGACCAAAGCAATCTTGCACAAAAGGAACAAATCTGAAGGAAGCATCACATTAGCTGGCTTTAAAATATACCATAAAGCTGGCAACCAAACAGTATGGTCATGGCATAAATACACACAGACCAAAGGAACAATAGATAACCTAGTAATCAATCCACACATTTTCAACAAAGGTACCAAGAACACACATTGGGGAAAAGACAATCTCTTAAATAAGTGATTCTGGGAAAATTGGACTTCACATGCAGAAGAATGAAACTAGACCTTATGTTTAACTTTACATAAAAATCAATTCAAAATGGATTAAGGACATAAACGTAAGACCTGAAACTATAAAACTACTAGAAGAATACACATGGAAATGCTCATGACATTGGTCTGGGCAAGGATATTTTGGAGAGGACCTCAAAAGCATAGACAACAGAAGCAAAATAGACAAATGGGATTTTATCAAATTAAAAAGCTTCTGAGCAGCAGAGGAAACAACCAACAGAGCAAAGAACAACCTATAGATAGAAGAATATATTCACAAACAATGGATCTAACAAAGGGTTAATATCCAGACTGTATAGGGAACTCAAACCACTCAATAACAGAAAACCAAACAATCTGATTTTAAATGGGCAAAAGACCTGAACAGACATTTCTCAAAAAAAGACATACAAATAGCCAACAGGTATAAGAAAAACTGTTCAACATCACTAATCATCAAGGAAATGTAAATCAAAACCACAATGTGCTATCACCTCAACCTAGTTAGATCGCTACTATAAAAAAGACAAAAAAATAATAATAGGACTAGGCATGGTGGCTCACATCTGTAATCCCAGCACTTTAAAAGGCCAAGGTGGGAGGATCACTTAAGCTCAGGAGCTTAAGACCAGCCAGAGAAACAGAACAAGACCCCCATCTGTGCAAAAAATAAAAACCAAAAAAATTAGCTGGGTGTATGGTGGTTCATGCCTGTAATTGTAGCAACTCAGGAGGCTGAGGCCAAAGAATTGCTTAAGACCAAGAGTTTGATTGATTCACTGTACTCCAGCCTAGGTGACAGGCCAAGATCTTGTCTCTTAAAAATTCAGAAACAAAAAATAACAAATACTAGTGAAGAGAACTCTTATACACTCTTGGTAGGGATATAAATTAGTACAGTCATTATAGAAAACAGTATGTAGGTCACTAAAAAAATTGGAAATAAAACTATCAGGCTCAGCCCCAATAGCTCAACGGCTAGGGCACCAGCGACATATACTGGGGCTGGAGGGTTTGAATCCAGCCTGGGCCTGCCAACCAACAATGAGAACTAGAACCAAAAAGTAGCCAGGTGTTGTGGCAGGTGCCTGTAGTCCCAGCTACTTGGGAGGCTGCGGCAAGCCCAAGAGTTTGAGGTTGCTATGAGCTGTGATGCTATGACACTCTACTGAGGGTGACATAGTAAGACTCTGTCTCAAAAAAAAAAAAAAAGGAAAATAAAACTACCATACAATTCAAAAATTCCACCACTAGGTATATATCCAAGGGAAATTAGGTCAGTGTGTCAATGAGGTATCTTCACTCCGATGTTTATTGTAACACTATTCACAACAGCCAAAAGATGGAATCAATGTAAGTGTCTATCAGTGGATGAATGAATAAAGAAAATGTGGTACTGTATACCCAATGAAATATTATTCGCCTGTAAAAAAGGAATGAAATCCTGTCATTCAGCAATATGTATGAATCTAAAGGAAATAACGGTAAGTGAAATAAGCCCAGCATAGAAAGACAAATGAATATTACATGATCTCACTCACATGTGGAATTCTAAAAAAGTTGATCTTATATGGAAGTAGAGAGTACAACAGAGGTTATCAAAGGCTGGGGATGGAAGGAGAGGGGGAAAGATGGAGAAAGGATACCAAGCTAGACAGGAGGAGTATGTTCTGCTAAATAATAGGGTGGCTACAGCTAATACAAATGTATCTTTCAAAATAGCTAGAAAAGAGGATCTTGAAAGATATCAATACAAAGAAATAAGTCTGAGGTGACTGACCCACTAACTAAGCTGATTGGATAATTATGAAATGTATACATGTACTGAAATCTCATGCTGTACCCCATAAACAGGTAGGATTATTATGTGTCATGAAAAAACTTTGAGCAATCAAAAATTAAATAAAAAAAATTATACAAGTTTAATACGCTACACACTTCCCAAAATGGCTAAAGCTAAACAAATGGTGAGCTACGAGGTGTTGACACAGATGTGGAAGAACCACAACTCTTATAAACTGTTGTTGGCAGTGTAAATTGGTACGACCACTTTGGAAAATGCTCAGCAATATCTCTAAAGACAAATATGCACTTATTCTGTGACCCAATGATTCCACTCCTGAGTATGGACCCTGCAGTAATCTCATATATGTGTACCAAAGTAAACATACAAGAATGCTCACAATAAAACTCACATGTTCTACAACAGAAGGATAAACTCAATGTATTCACACATGGATTATTAAACAGTAATGAAAAGGGATGAATTATTGATATATAAAAAACCTGAATAAATCTCTAAAATAATATTATGTTAAAGAAGTCAGACACGAAAAAGTACATACTGTATGATTCACCTATATGAAGTTTAAAACAGGCAGAATTGTTCCGTGGTAACACAGGTTAGAGCTGCAGTTACCTTTGAGGTAGTGTCTGATAATGACTGAGAAGGAGTGTGAGGGAGCCAGGAAATGTTCTCTATCTTGATCCAAGTGCTAGTAATATGAGTTTTCAGAGAAATAAAAACTCAACAAACTATACCTTTGATATTTCAGTTCTTCACTGTATCCAAGTAATACTGCACTTTTTAAAGTAAAAAATTACATAAGGGGCGGTGCCTGTGGCTCAATGGAGTAGGGTGCCTGCCCCATATGCTGGATATGGTGGGTTCAAACCTGGCCCTGGCCAAAAAAAAAAAAAAAAAATCAGATGAGATTCGGGGATTTCCATTATATATTGGACTATATCACATTTCTATTATATATTAGACTGTATTACATTAACAGACTGGATCTGACTTCTCACCACCTGAGAATGACTAGGAAATCTAAGAGACCTTCCCAAGATTTTATTCCTATAGGGCTATGGACACCCTATTGAGTCTAGCCCATTCAATAAACCCAGCACGTACAGAAGGCAGTGTCTTGAACTTGAGATTCCTTGAACAGTGTTTGCTGAGCCTACCAGAGTTATCACTTAGGTTTCTGTTCACTATTCAATTCCAAAGACTAACTCTGATGTGATGACATGGGAACCATGGTTCATGCTGACATCACCAATCTATTGGGCAA
>CAUYQV010161782.1:0-28888 GCA_963574575.1 Galagoides demidoff | reverse complement strand
AGATATACTATCATATCATCTGCGAAAAGTGAAAGTTTAATCTCTTCTGACCCTATATGGATGCCCTTGATTGCCTTTTCTTCCCTAATTGCGATGGCTAAAACTTCCATTACAATGTTGAAGAGCAATGGGGATAATGGGTACCCTTGCCTGGTTCCTGATTTGAGTGGAAATGATTTCAGTTTGACTCCATTCAATACAATATTGGCTGTAGGTTTGCGGTAGATGTACTCTATAATTCTAAGGAATGTTCCTTCTATACCAATTTTCTTAAGTGTTCTGATCATAAAGGGATGCTGGATGTTATCGAAAGCTTTTTCTGCATTGATTGAGGGAATCATGTGGTCTTTGTTTTTTAATTTCTTAATTTGCATTTTCCTGGTGATTAGTGATATTAAGCAATTTTTCATACATTAATTGGTCATCTGATTCTCTTTTTTTGAAAAATAACTTTTTGTGCTGTTTACCCACTTTTTAATGGAGTCATTTATTTCTTGCTGATTTACGTTCCTTATGGATTCTGGATTTTAGTCCTTTGTCAGATATAGAGCTTGTGAATATTTTCTCCCATTTTGTAAGTTGTCTGTTTGCTGGATTGATTGTTTCTTTTGTTATATAGAAGTTTTTAGTTTAATTAAGTCTCATTCATTTTTGTTTTTGTTGTATTTTAAAAAGAATCATTCTAATAGTTTCCTTTTTAAAAAATTATAAAGAAAAGAGATTTATTTGATTCATGACTCTGGAGGCTGGGAAGTCTAGGATTGACAGGATGTATCTGGACATTCTTGTTACATATGTATTTGCTTTTGGGAACTTAGTCACAAATTCTTCATGTAAGCCAATGTTGAGGATACATTTTTCCTAGATTTTCTTCTAATATGTTTGTGGTTTCAGGTCTTAACATTTAAGTCTTTAATCCATGTGGAGTGAATTTTTGTGTATGGTGAGAGATAGAGATCCAATTTCTTCTGTAGAAGGAAGTCCAATTTCCCCAGCACCATTTATTGAATAGGGTGTTCTTTCCCCAAAGTATGTTTTTGTCATTTGGTTATATGTTTTCCCACTTAAAATGATGTTCTAAAGTTACTATTTAATCTGACTAGGGAAGTTACCTCTATTTCTACTTCAAAAGGATTTTTTTTCTTATGAGAATTTTTCATTATGGTAAAATATATGTAACATAAATTTGCAATTAATCATCATCATAGTGTTGTATAACCATCACCGCTCTATTTCCAGAATGACTTCATAATTCCAAAAATAAACTCTGCAACCACAAAGCAATACCCCTCCATATCTCTTTCCCCCATGCCCTGGAAATTTCTATTCTACTTTCTGTGTTTATGAAGTTGCTCATTCTAGATATTTCATGTAAGTGGAAATCCATTTGCAGTATAGTATATATAGTTCCACAGATAGTATTTGTCTACCGTGTTTGGCTTCTTTAATGTAACATAACGTTTTTCAAGTTCATCCATGTTGTAGAATGCATGAGAATTTCATTCCTTTTTTTGTGGAATCATAATCTATTGTTTATATGTACCATATTTTGTTTACTTATTAGTCTCCTGATGGAAACTTATGTTGTTTCCACCTTTTGACTATTGTAAAAAATTCTGCATTGAGTTTCTTTTTAAATTATGAATTTATGTTGAATTTTATAAATTGTTTGCATTTATTAAAATAATTAATGTGTAGTGTATATATCTTCATTTAATCTAGTAAGGTGTGAATGACACATTGATGACAGGGTCTCAATCATTTTAATTCCCACGCACTCCTTCTCAGGGAGCTACTAGAGGATGTGTTCCACCAAACTGAACTTGTAAACTAAGAAAAAGGAAGACATGGGAGACAAAGGAGAGAGGAGAAGAGTATCTCCAAGACATGACATACATCCAGAACTGAGGAGTTGAGGGCAACCTGCAACTGGTCAGAAAGACCCAGGAGAGATTACTCCATAGGAAAAATTGACAATCTCTTTGTTGGATCCAAACACATTAAAAGGAGGGGAGCCTGGAGTGAGATTACTGGCAATAATATTGATAACAAGAAAACAAAATAAGATTACTATTAATCCAGATAAAACAAGAAAAATGTGTGCAGGCAAGGAAAAATAATCATAGGACAGTCTATGGCTCATCTGTAAATGGTGTTTACTTAGACATAGATATAAACACAGAATTAATCTATCCAAAAATGTGATGTCATGTCTTAGAGACCTGGGGGGCAATAGCAGGAGTCCATGTGTGTGGCATGCGTGAAGGCAAAAGGGAGCTAAACCTTCACCTTCTCTGGTGGGAAGTCCATGGATAGTGCCTAAAACAGACCAATTGGGAATTAGAAATACATACATATTATTTCCTGATATAGACATAAATACTGAAACAACGAATGGAAAGGATTGAAATTAATTGCCTCCGGGGAAGGGAAATATGGGCAGGGCTGCTACTTGTGGCAACAAATGAGTCCTCTAGAAGACTTTACCCTAAATTATATGCTCATAGGACACTGAAAAAAACTAAATTAAGAAGATAAATGACATGGATGAAGCTGGAGAATGTTCTTCTGAGCAAAGTCTTAGGGTAGTTATTAAGATCACTAAAGTGTCTTATATAATTTGCCATCCTGAATGCCTTTGGATGGCAAATTATATGGTCACCCTTACTATAAAATAGGTGTGCCCACTCCCCTGTCTATTTTTCCTGTTTTTGCTTTCTTTATCCCAGACCTGTATTCTGTATCTTGCTTTACAAGACCCAGACATGTCTAAACCAGCCATAATTAGCTTAGTTTTATCCCAACATCTATCTGTGAGTACTTAGAATATCTTCATGTCTGAATATCTTTGACATCTGCAGTAGCCTACCTAGGACCAGCTACATAAATTTGGGGGCCCATGCAAACTGTTAAATAATTATTGAGAATTTTGAGATGGTGATGGCAAAGGATTAAATCAAGTATAAGTTCCTTCTAACCAGAGGGCCTTGTGTGACAGCAGTTGTGGCACACCCATGCAGCCAGTCCAGGGCTTACTACTCTCCCCACTTGCCACAGTCTACTGAGTTCCCCACGTTCACCAATTCCAGGACTGCATTCCTGCACTAAGCCCTCTGCTTAGTCTGTGTGGTCACCTAATTCTTCAATCCCTCTCCATGAGTCCAAACGCTGGCCTATGTAGCTGTGGTTACCCCCACACTAGTATTTACTAATGAGTACTACACCAATGAGTGGCAGAGCCAGAATCTCAGCTCAGGTATGCTTGGTTTCAAAGTGAACATCACAACCTTTCTCTTGTTCTGACTCTAAGCCCTTGTAGCCTAAATTCTTGTTCTGGTACAGGATTCTAAGGAATGGGATATAATCATTCAATAACAGATGCTCAGGGAATAGGATGCAGTTTTGTTGTTCTCTAGGTTCTCACTAGTCACCAAGAATTTCTTTCTGACATGTGTTCTGGCTCAGTTGTACCTTCTCTCTCCCCATAGTGCCTCTCCCTTATTAGGGATAGTGTTTTAGGACTATGGAAACTGGAATAAGTTAGGAAAACCATGGATCTTACTTCATTGCATATTCACTTATCAGTATAAAAATCTTGTTAACAAATTAACCATGAATGCCTAAGGTTCAGAGCTATCTTCTGTAAGCATCAGGAAGGAGAAAAGCTAGAAATAAAGGTGATAAAAGCCAGGCAGTTGTTCTTAGCAATTTATGGGTTAGTGGAGATAGACCAATATCTTATCTTCTCCAATGGCTGTTTATTGCCTGGAGAAGCAACAGGGGCTTCACTGGCTTTGTTGCTGTACTACAACATGGTCTGTCCTATATCGCTATTACAGGCTTCTTAGTGGAACTTTATAGAACTAATTATTTTATTTTCTCTTTTTTTAAATTTAGAATATAAGGGGCACGTATGTTTTATTTTTTATTTTTTTCAATTAAAAATCTGTTTAATGTGTTGTAGATTAAATAAAGTATTATTTTGCCACCTATAGCATTAACCTATTTGATATTACTCAAGATTGTAGGTAATGGATAGTAACAATGTACTATTAGGTTACATAGTAAAATGAAATCCCTTGTCAGCCATTTTCCTAGCTGCTTTAAGTTTCAAATAATTTGAAGAATAACGTTTTGATAGGTTAAAGTTTTCTTAACTTTTTTTTTATTCTATGAAATTGTTAATTTTTTTATTAAATCATAGCTGTGTACATTTCTCTCTAAATGTAGAATATAAATGTCTTAACACAATAACTAAGAAAATGACATGAAGGCTGTGTTAACTAGTTGGATGAAAGTATTTCAAAATGTATATAGAAACATATCTTTTATTTGCATACTTTGTTCTTGTATAGATTGAATCAAAGTTATACATGCAAATGTTCTCTTCACCCAGATAGTATGCACTGTCCCCAATAGCTATGAATTTACCCATCCCCTTTTCCTTCCTCCCTCCAACTTGATTTTTATTGAAGTTTATTTCCATGCATACACTTAAGTGGTGGTCAATTAATTTGCTATTGAGTTCTAATTGGTATTGAGTACATGTGTTTGTTTCTCCATTCTTTGAATGTTTCACTGAGAAGAATGGTTTCCAGTTCCCTCCAGGTTATCCAAAAAGATACCAGACTAAGTAGTACTGTACTCCATAGCACGTACATACCACATTATATTCATATCTTGGTGGCTGCTTGAGTGGTTTCCACATCTTTGTGATTGTGAATTGTGGCGGTATAAACATTTGAGTGCAGGTGTCCTTTTTATAATATGACCCTTTTTCCTTTGGATATATATCCAGCAGTTGGATTGCTAGATGAGGTCTACCTTCAGTTCTTTGAGGTATCTCCATATCATTTTCTATAGAGGTTGCTCTAGTTTGCAGTCTCGTCAACAATGTATAAGATTTCTTCTGTCTCCACATCCATGCCACCATCTGTTGTTTTGGGACTTTTTAATATGAGCCATTCTCATTGGAGTTAGATAATTTCTCATTGTGGTTTTAATTTGCATTTCCCTAAAGATTACAGATATTGAAAACTTTTTCATGAGTTTTTGGCCATTAGAATATCTTCATTTGAAATGTTTCTGTTCATGTTTTTGCCCACTTTTTAATGGGTTGTTTGGTTGTTTCTTGCTGGCTTGATTGAGTTCTTTGTAGATTTTGTTATTAGTCCTTTGTAAGATGTATAGCATGTGAATGCTTTTCCCCATTTTGTGGATTACCTTTTTGCTCTTTTGATTGTGTATCTTTTTTATGGCCATGAAATTGACAAGTGTATGTCTTTAGGATTTGGAAACTGCAACATGGAATCTGACCCTATAATGATATAATTAGTATAAGAAGATTTTACTTCCATAGTCAGATTTTTTATAAGAAAAAAATACATTTTATAAAAGTATGTGTGTTCAGTGCATATATAATATTTTACACCAGAAGGAAAAAATGAAATAATGAGCCTGTTATTTTGGCTAGAAAAGACTAGGAATTCTTAATACAATATTGGTTATGTAATTGGACTCTGGAGACAGAGAAAGCTAGATTCATATCTCAACTCTGTCAGTAGCTTGATCTTAGACAAATCACTGAATGTATTCATGTTTCCTTATCTGCAAAATGGTAAAAATCATTATGCCTGATTCATAGAATACTCAAAGTATTAAATGACATGATACGCTGGACACAGTCAACAAAACCTCTGGCATTTTAGTTTTCTGTGTAAAACAGGCCATAAATATAGATAAGTCATTTTCACAATCCATACGGTATGTGTTTTTAGTGGAATCACACTTTTATGCTTCTGAGTTATAGTCTGAACCATGACTCATGCCCATAGAACTAATGCGTCAATGTAGACAGTCAGGTTTGTACTAGTATCCATTGGTTACCCTTTGAGGTTGAGTTGGAATCAATTTATTAATTCAAGTGAGGATGACTTCTTTTGACCCATAGACCAAATTAACATTTAGTATAAAGGTCATATTGGGTCTGGCCACTTTCCTGAGTGTGTCTCCAAAGTAGTAAATGCTTAGATAAAAATCAATGATGTTTATCTCTGTAACTGAAAAATTGGCATCTGTTAACTTAGAGGAAATTTAGTTGATGCTCAGGGAACCTAGAGGACCCACCCCCTCCAACTCCAATATTTATTCTTCTTGGAGATGATATTAACAGACTTGGCACTACTCTCCATGGCCATGCTGAAAATTACAGCTATTATAGGCTCCAATTTATATAAAACAGATTAAATTGTGTCTATATATCACATTAAGCATCCTATTTTTCTATAAACATTTGGAAGAATTTTCATTACTTTGCTTTTTGAAATAATTTGACTACAAAAACAAATACAATTTATGAAGGACTGTCATTTCTGAGCAATTATTGTACATACATGAGGATTCTCTCAAAGTGAGAAAAACTGAATCTATAAATTGTTTGCAAATGTAGTAATATTTTATGAATTCCAGGCTTAGTGACTGATTAAGTAGCTGATCTTAAGTTTTATAGATTTTTGCTGTCTACATTTTGTAGATTAAGTTTTATAGTTTCATTTTTGTATTTTGGAGCCAATAGCTTTATTTTTTAGATCTCATTTTTTTTGCAGGCCCTTAGAAAGGTCAAAAGCCCTAAATATTCCATCAAATGGCATTTTAAAATTAATATCTAATATTTGTACATATTTATGGAGTAAATGTGATTTCTTTTTTAACATACATAGAGTGTCCATGTTCAAGTCAGAGCATATTATGTATCTCTCACCTAGGGTATTTACCATTTCCATGTGTTGGGAACATATCAAGTCCTCCCTTCTCATTGTTTTAAAATGTATGATACATTTTTGTTAACTATAGTCATCCTGCTCTTCTATCAAATGTTAGAACTTACTCTTTTTATCTAATTTTATGTTTTTACCTATTAACTTCTCTTTATTCCCCACTCCCAACACCCTTCCAATCCTCTGGTATCTATTACTCTGCTCTCTATTTCCATGAGATAAACTTTTATAGCTCCCACATGTGAGAACATGTGATATTTGCCTTTCTACATCTCACCCTTCTCACTTAACATAATTATCTCCAGTTGAGTCCGTATCTTTGCTATTGTGAGTACTGCTGTAATAAACATGGTAGTGCAGGTATGCCTTTGATATATTTCTTTTCCTTGGATTAATACCTAGCATAGGGATTGCTGCATCTTATGGTAGTTCTGTTTTTATTTTTTAAAGAAATTTCCATAGTATTTTCCATAGTGGCTATATTTACTTGCATTTACACCAATGGTGTGTAAAAGTTACCTTTTCTCTACAACTTTGCCAGCTTCTGTTATTCTTTGTCTTCCTAATAAAAGCCATTCTAACTGGCTAAGATGATATCTTGTGGTTTTGATTTGTATTTCCCTGATATTGTGTTGTTGAATCTTTTTTCATATACCCTTTGGCCATTTGTATAGATCTTCTTTTGACAAAGATCTATTCATAACAGTTGCCAACTTTTTTTCCCTTTTTTTTATTAAATGATAGCTGTATACGTTAATGACCTTTGCCAACTTTTTAATGGGATTATTTTTCTATTGATGTTTAACTTCCTTATATATTCTGTATATTAGTCCTTTGTTGGATGAATAGTTTACAAATATTTCTCCCATTCAACAACTGTCTCTTCATTTTATTAATTTTTTCCTTTACTGTGCAGAAGCTTCTTAGTTTAATATAGTCCCATTTGTCAATTCTGGTTTTTGTTACCTGTGCTTATGAGATCTTAGCCATAAAATCTTCGTGTAGACCAGTGTTTCTTTTATGTTTTCTTTTAATAGTTTTGTAGTTCCAAGCTTAAATTTAAAGAATTAATCCTCTTGAGTTGATTTTTGTATAAAGTAAGGTATAGGGATCTGCTTTCATTCTTCTGTATATGGATATCCAATTTTTCTAGCACAGTTTATTGAAGATGGTGTCCTTTTTAAAATCAACAATCATTGGCTGTAATGATGTAGATTAATTTCTGAATTCTCTGTGTTGTTACATTGGTCTCTGTATCTGTTTTTATAGCAATACTGTACTCCTTGGTTCAAGTGATCCTCCTGCCTCAACCTTCTTAGTAGCTGTGAATATAGGCATGTGACACCTAACTCAGCTAATTTATTTTTTGATTTTTTATAGAAATGAAGGTATCATTATATTGCCCACACTGGTTTTGAATTCCTTTGCTCGAGTGATCCTCTTGCATTAGCCTCCCAAAGTGCTGAGATTATAGGCATGAGCCACTACACCTAACCCTTTGCTGTTTATCCTCTCTTTATCTTTGACTTTTGAAAGTTTGGTAATAAAGTACCATGAAGTTGACTATCTTGAATTGTATCTATTTGGGAATCTTTGAGCATCCAGTATCTGGATATCTAAATCTCTTGCTAAACTTTGGAACTTTTCAGCATTTAATTCTTTAAATGTAATTTCTTTCCCCCAATTTTTTAATTTTAATTTATTTAGGGGTAAAGATTGAATTCCTTTGTATGTGTATATAATATAGGGTGACATCTGGGATTTTAGTATATCTGTCACCTGAATAGTGCACATGATATCCCATAGATAATTTTTCATTTATCACCCACTCCCACTCTCCCTACTTTTCTGTCTCTAGTGTCTATTATACCATTCTGTACGTCATTATCTACCCACAATTTAAGTGCCACTTATAAGGGAGAATACTTTTCTGTTGCTAACTTATTTCACTTAGGATAATGTCTTTTTCATTTCCATCAAACATGCTGCAAAAGACATTTAATTCTTTTTGATGGCTAAGAAGTAATGGTGTATGTGTGTGTGTGTATGTATATATTTAATATAAGCTTGTGTGTATATATATACATACACACACACACATACAACATTTTCTTCATTCATTAGTTGGTGAACACTTAGGTTGATTCCTTATCTTTACAGTTGTGAATTGTGCTGCAACAAACATGCAAGTGCAGGTATCTTTTTGATATAATAATTTCTTTTCCTCTGAAGAGATACCCAGTAGAGGGATACTTGATCAAATATTAGATTCACATCTCTGAGAAGTCTCCATATTGATCTACATAGAAGTTGTACTCATTTTATATTCCCACCCACAGTATGTAGGTATTTTCTTTCTCCCACATCCATGCCAATACCTATTATTTTTTGTCTTTTAACAATGGCCACTCCTAATGGAGTAGAATGATATTTCATTATGATTTTAATTAGCATTTCCCTGATGAATAGTGATATTCAGCATTGTTTTTTATGTGTTTATTGGTCATTTATATCTATTTTAAAAAATGCATATTCATGTCATTTGCCCACTTTTTAGTAAGTTTTTTTTCTTGCTGAGTTGTTTGAGTTCTTTATAAATTCTTCGTATTTACTTTTTGTTGGATACATAGTTCCAAATATTTTCTCTATTCTGTGTTTTGTCTATTTACTATTTAATATAAGCTTTCAGTTTAATTAAGTCCTGTTTGTCTACTTTTGCTTTTGTTGCATTTGCTTTGAGGTCTTAGTCATAACCTCTTTGCCTAGGGAAATATCCATCAGAGGTTTTCCTAGATTTTATTCCAATGCTTTTATTGTTTCAAGTCTTATATTAAGTCTTTATTTCATGTTGAGAATATTTTTGTATGTGGTGAGAGACTGGGATCCAGTTTCGTTCTTCTGCATGTGGTTATCCAAATTTTCCCGCATCAGTTATGAATAGTGTGTCCAATCCCCAGTGAATGTTTCTGTCCACTTTGTTCAAGGTCAGTTCATTATAGGCAAAAGGTTTTATTTCTTGGTACTCTATTTTGTTCCATTAATCTGTATGTCTACTTTTATGCCAGTCCCATGCTGTTTTGATTTGAAGTTGGTTAATGAGATGCCTTTAAGTTTTATTATTTTTTCTTAAAATTGTTTTGGTTTTTAGATCCTTTTCTGAATATGTGAATTTTGGAATTGTTTTTTCTAATTCTGTAAAAATGACATTGGTATTTTGATACGAACTGCATTGCATCTATCAATTTGACAACATTGCCCCAAGCAATTGCCCGATAGATGCATGCCGTTGACAACAATATGACACCACTGATTCTACTGATCTATGAGCATAGAATGTTTTTCCATGAGCTTGTGTCATCTGCAATTTCTTTCAGCAGTGATTTGTTGTTTTCCTTGTTTATATCTTTTACCTCTTTGGTTATATTTATTTCTAGGTATTTTATTTTTGCAGCTATTGCAAATGGCATTGAGTTCTTGATTTGATTCTCAGCTTGGCTGTTGGTGGTATATATGAATGCTATTTTTGGTTTTTGTATCTTAATTTTACAATTTGGGATTTTGCAGATTCCATTTATGAAATCTAGGAGTCTTTTACAGGAGTCCTTAGAGTTTTCTAAACATAAGATCATATCATCAACAAATAGAGTTAAGTTGACTTCTTTTTCAATTTTAATGCCTTTTTTTTTTCTTTCTCTTGTCTGATTGCTCTGGCTGGGACTTAATAGTACTTTGTTGAACTGAAGTGATAAAAGTGTGCATCCTTGTCTTGTTCTGTTTTGGGGGTGACATTTTCAATATTTTCCCCTTCAATATAATGTTGGCTATGGGTTTGTCACAGATGGTTTCTGTTATCTTGAGGTATGTTCATTTTATGCCTACTTTTTTTGGGGGGGGAGGACTATGAAATGATAGTAGATTTTACCAAATTTCTTTTCTGGATCCATTGAAATGATAATATGGTTTTTGTTCTATTTATATGGTGAATCACATTTATTTACTTATATATGTTGAACTATTTTGCTTTCCTGAAATGAAACCTGTTGATTATAGTAAATTATCTTTTTTGCTGTTGTAGTTGATTTGTTAGTATTTTGTTGAGGACTTTTGCACCTGTGTTAATCAGAAATATTAGCTTGTAGTTTTTATTTTCTGTTGCATCGTTTTCTTGCTTTGGTAGATGATACTGGAGAGGATTCTTTTCTTCTTAATCTTTTGAAATATTTTCAACAGTACTTGAAACAATTATTCTTTGTACATCTGGTATAATTTGTCCAATCTCTAGGCATGAGATTTTTTTGGTTGGAAGACTTTTGTCTTATCACTTGTTGTTGTGTTTGTAATATGTTGTGGTGAAGTCCTTTTGGCACTGTATTTTCCTGGGGATTATTGGGTCGCCCATATCTGAATCTCTAACTCTCTTGCTAGTCCAGGGACATTTTTATTGATTTTTTTCTCTTAGTAGATTTTCTAACTTTTTGATCTCTCGTTTCCTCAGGAATGCCAAAAATTTATAACTCTGATCACTTTATGTAGTCCCAGATATCTAAAAGCTTTGCTTATTCTTTTTTATTCCTCTTTACCTTATTCTTATCTGACTGGATTCTTTCAAAAGACCTGTCTTCAAGTTCTGAGATTCATTCTTCTGCTTGATCTATTGTAGTCTTAAAGATTTGAAATGTGTTTTGTATTTCCTACAATTTTCTGCTTCTGAATTTTGGGTTGTATTTTTTCAAGATATCTATCTCTATAGATAATTTCTCACTCTCATCCTAAATTGATTCTCTAATTTCTTTGTATTTGTTTTCAGATTTCTCTTGCATCTCATGGAGATGCTCTAGAATAAATATTTTGAATTTTTTGTTTGCCATTATAAGGAATTCTTTTCAATTTTGACCCATGACTGGATAATGATGTGGTCCTTTGATGGTGTCATACTTCCTTGCTATTTCATATTTTCTGTATCTTTGCATTGATATCTGCTTGTTCTAAAATTGGTTTTAAAGGGGAAAATTTTGTTATTAATATTTATGTATGTCATTGGTTAAGCAGTATTCATAGGCTGTGTGCAGTGGCTCATTCCTGTAATCCTAGCACTCTGGGAGGCCAAGGCCAGAAGATCCCTTGAATTCAGGAGTTCAAGACCATCCTGAGCAAAGGAGAGACCCTATCTCTACTAAAAATAGAAAAATTATCCAGGTGTTGCAGTGGGTGCCTGTAGTCCCCTTTACTCAGAGCCTGAGATAGGAGGATTGTTTGACTCTATTAGTTCGAGGTTGCTGTGAGTGAGGCTGATGCCATGGCACTCTAGCTTGGGCAAAAGAGTGAGACTGTGTCTCAAAAAAAAAAAAAGGTAGTATACTTTGGTGTTGATTTTGTGTACGTTCAGTAGTATGATCTTCATATGATGCCTTGAGCAATACAGTGTTAGTGATGTCTGTGATTTCCATTGTGGCTTAGAGTTATTAGTTGGGGCCTTGGTAAAGATTTGCTGGGAACTTGAGTATCAGCTGAGCCTGACTGCAGGCTCCAGGAGTGGTGGCATTGAGCTGAGTATACTTGATTATAGGCACCAGAGCTGTTTATGCAGGTCACATCGTTACTGTGTCCTGGGAGAAATTATTGGGCCCTCAGGTGATAGGTTTTCAGTCCCCTGGGGAACTGGTGTGACTTTGGAATAGCTGCAGTGGATTGGGCAATCTAATCCCCAGTCCCACTGCTGCCTTTAATAGGGCTTAGGTATTGTCCTACATGTGTTTAGGAAAGATTAGTATCTTCTGTCCCTTCCTGGCTATGTGACAGCTGCAGTAACATCACCTTGGACTCAGCCAGAGGACAGAGCCTGTCAAAATAGTGCCAGCTGTGGGCTGGCAATCAAGGAGTGAGGCCACTTTCAAGTGACTTTCATTGACAAGTTACTGTGAGGAGTATAATCTGCCTGTGTCCCCATCTCACTGACCCATTGCAAGGTGGTAGGAGTTATCTTAGTTGTGTTTAGGAAAGCTTGGGTGCCCCTTTCCCTCACTAGGTGGGCATGGCTTCAGTTATACCACCTTAAACTCAATCCAAGGGGGGCACAGCCCAGCTTTAAACTTCCCAACTGATGCATTGAGCCTGTGACTAGAGGGGATGTGGCTCTTGTAAGGAAAAAGTGTGGGCAAGTTTCTTGGGAAGTGCTGTTTGCTTGTGTTTTGGCAGCCTATACCAAGTCAGTGAGGATTATTCTAGGTATACATGGGAGACCTTGATCTTCCCTTTTCTTCCTCAGCTGGGTGGCTGCAGATACATTAGCCTGAATTCAACTTGAGGTAGGTGGTGCATTGTCCAGGTTTAAACTCCCACAATGGTGCCTTTGGCATGTGACAGTCTGTGGGGTATTTCTCAGGCAGGCTGCTTTGGCAGGAAACCATGGGGAGTGCAGTTCACTCAAAACTTTGTCTCACAGCAGCCTGTTGCAAGATGGTGAGTACCATCTTAGATGTTAGAAATTCTGGTTTCCTTGCCCATCCTTAGCTGAGAGGTGGCTGC
The DNA here is from genome assembly GCA_963574575.1 of Galagoides demidoff. Lineage (NCBI taxonomy): Eukaryota > Metazoa > Chordata > Mammalia > Primates > Galagidae > Galagoides > Galagoides demidoff. Next base: position 15,587 of record CAUYQV010161782.1, on the reverse strand, counting down.
AGCCACATCAGCCCAAATTTAGCCCAACTATAGGGCATAGTCCTCAAAATGGAACCTTGGGCTTACATCCAGAAATACTGGGCTCCACCCCAGGCAAGCAATGTGGGCAAGAAACCATGGAAAATGCTGTCCACTTATATCTAATTCTCAACTGCAGCTTGCACTAGGGTGCTGAGACCTTCTTAAGGGTTCCTGGGAACACCTGGGCTCTTCTCTCTCCCCTGAGTTGCACAGTGGCTGCAAATTTGTTCAAAGTTCTCCATGTCTGGGCTCTCACAATGGTGCTCAAATCAAGCTGCTGCAGGCTCAGATGCCTGTGGAATCTGAATGAGTGCCCTTCTGGACCCAAAACCTCAGGCTCCCTAAGTTAGGCCTGAGACCCGGCATGAGTTGCAGGGTTCTCTTGGAGCCACAATTGTAAAAGCTTATCTCAGCAAGCAGAGCCCTGGGAGTTTCCTCTTACTGTTTTCCTGTGTCCAGGAGTTTTCCCAGCTCTTAGCCACTCCCTAGGCAGGCAAGTTGCCCTGAACTCTGTACTAACTCACTTTTAGCACTTCCTTTCACTTTCCTGATGAATCCTAGTATTTTTTCCTGAATGACCTATTCAAATGTGTTTCATATTTGTGGAGGAGACATATACTACGTGGGTCTGGTCAAACATCCTGGTCCTATCCTTGAAATGGGTTTTCTATTTCTTTTACATTCTCTTTACCTTCTGGGACCACAAAGTAGAATATTTGGTCACTTTTTGGTGTCCTCTAAGTCATGTAGGTTTTGTTCATTCTTTTTGTATTTATTTTTGTATGACTAACCGATTCCAAAAGACCTGTCTTTGAGTTCTGTAATTCTTTCTTCTGCTTTCTCTAGTTTATTATTGAGGCTTTTGAATGTATTTCATTCAATGATTCTTCAGTTCCTGATTTTGTTTAGTTCTTTCTAATATGTGTATCTGTGGTCAATGTTTCATTTAAGCCTGATTTTTTTTTAATTTCTCTGTATTGCCTATCTGAGTGATCCTGTATCTCACTGAACTGCCTTAATATCATTACTTTGAATTCTTATTCTGAGATTTCTTTTTTTTTTTTTTGAGACCTAGCCTCAAGCTATGCCCTGGGTAGAGTGCTATGGCATCATAGCTCAGAGCAAACTCCAATTCCTGGGCTCAAGTGAGTCTCCTGCCTCCGCCTCCCAAGTAGCTGGGACCACAGGCACCCGCCACAATGCCTGGCTATTTTTTGGTTGCAGCCATCATTGTTGTTTTGGCAGGCCTGGGCTGGATTCTAACCTGCCACCTTAGGTGTATGTGGCTCACGCCTTAGCCACTTGAGCCACAGGCGCCGAGCCTTATTCTGAGATTTTTTAAATTTCTTTTCCATTGGAATATGTTGCTGAAGAATTATTATGTTTCTTTAAAGGCATCATATTTCCTCTTTTTTTTTTCATGGTTCTTGTGTCATTACATTGATATCTGGTGCATCTGGTATTTTCTTTTTCCAATTTTTTAAATTTACTTTCATCAGGTAGAACTTTCTCCTGAAGATATAGCTATGATGTTGGTTGGTGGAACACTTGCCTTCAATTTTGGGTGCGTGTAATAGTTTAGTCCTTCTAAAATTTCTTTGGTTGTAAACATCAGTAGTGTCTATAATTTCCTGGAGGGCTTAGAATACAGTTGTTAGTGGAAGCTGTGGTGAAGTTTGGTGGGGATGAGGATATTAGGTGGGCCAACCCTCAGGTCCAGTAGGGATAGTAGTAAGCTCTAGTGCAGTGGTTCTCAACCTGTGGGTCACGACCCCTTTGGGGGTCAAATGACCCTTTCACAGGGGTCGCCTAAGACAATCAGAAAACATATTTTTGATGGTCTTAGGAACCAAGACACTGCTCCTCTATCTGTCTCCAGGCGGGTCTGCCCACATGCAGATACACCCACATATAAGTACCTGGTGTGATGACATTATCATGCCAACCTCATCACATACACTCCATACAAATACAGAGTATGTGACAGGGTTAGCATCATAATGTCCTTATGTTGACCAGTCACACATGTGTAGAGAGCAGCTACTGTGTAGAGAGCAGCTACTTTGTAGAAAGCAGCTACTCTGTTAAAAGCAGCTACTGTGTTGAAAGCAGCAATATTGGAGGTAAAATGACACTTCATGAATTATAATTACTGGCTAAATGTGAAATCATATACTGTAAGATCATCAACTACTGCAAGAAAACAAAATAACTGTACCATGGGAACTTAATCTGGATGCTGATGAGTCTTTTTATATTCAGATGTTGTTGATGTGAATATTGCCCCCTTGTGATATTAACAGGTATGTAAAAAAAACAATACAGATGGTAAATCATAGGAAACTTCACTGAACTGTATTGACTGAACTATGCCATGTATCATCTTATGTATTATTAAATCCATTGTTACATATTATCTTTGTTAGCAAACCATCCCATGACAATGGATTGTGTAGAGAAGAACATTAAGAAAAGAAAATATAGTCAGGATTTTTTACATTGTAAAAATTACAACATTTTACATATTGATGGCTTTACCTCAATAATTACAGCAGGAATTGAGAAACCACAATGTGTTATTTGTTGTGAATTTCTATCAGCTGAATTTATGAAGCCCAACAAACTAAAACACCATTTTGGTCGCAAGCATCTGAGCTTTGCCAGCAAGGATACCAACTATTTTAGAAGCAAAGTTGATCAACTCAAGAAAGCCAGACTTGACACTGGTGGCAAGTACCACAAACAAAACGTAGTAGCAGATGAAGCTTCATATTTGGTGGCACTCAGAATCGCCAGGGCTATGAGACCTCACACCATTGTTGAGGATTTAGTGTTGTCAGTGGCCAAAGACATTGTTTATGATCGGAGATAAATTTGTTACAAAATTGAGTGCAATTTCCTTATCTAATGACACTGTCTGCAGAAGAATAGATGACATGTCTGCTGATATTCTTGATCAGATAATCCAGGAAATTAAATCTGCTTCACTTCCAGTATTTAGTATCCAGCTTGATGAATCTACAGATGTTGCAAACTGCTCACAGTTACTGTTTTATGAGGTATATTAATGATGGTCACTTTAAAGATGAGTTTCTTTTTTGCAAACCACTTGAAATGACAACTACTGCACAAGATGTATTTGACACAGTTGGTTCCTTTCTGAAAGAGCATCAGATCTCTTGGGAAAAGGTTTGTGGTGTTTGCACAGATGGTGCTCCAGCTCTTCTAGGATGTCGATCTGGATTTCAATGTTTGATACTGAATAAGTCACCAAAAGTCATCGGAACTCACTGATTCATCAGCAAATATTAGCAACAAAGATGCTGCTACAAGAGTTAAAAGAAGTAATGAAAAGTGTCATAAGTTCTGTCAATTTTGTAAAGGCAAGCACTTTAAATAGTCAAATATTTTCGCAACTGTACGAGTTGGATGTGCCGAACAATGCTCTGCTATTTCACACTAAAGTGAGATGGTTGTCGAGAGGAAAAGTTTTAAAATGTGTTTTTGAGCTTCGTGATGAACTCAAAACGTTTTTTAATCAGAAAGCAAGACTGCAGTTCCAAGCACTTTTCAGTGATAAAAGTGACCTGCAGAAAATAGCTTACTTGGTTGACATATTTGCCATCTTGAATGAGTTAAATTTATCGCTGCAAGGACCAAACGCAGCATGCCTCGATTTGTCTGAAAAGATCCAATCATTCCAAAGAAACTTCAGCTTTGGCAAAATAAATTGGATGAAAATAAAATTTACATGTTGCCTACCTTATCTGCTTTCTTTGAGGAACATGGCATTGAACCAGACCAAAGGATTACGATGATAATTTCTGTGAAAGAATACTTGCACATGCTTACAGACAAAATTTCATCGTATTTTCCAAAGCTACCTGACACCCCATTTGCACTTGCCAGAAGCCTATTCACACTCAAAGTTGAAGATGTCTCTGAGACACACAAGAGGAGTTCATTGAACTTATTAACAGCGATGCAGTGAGAACTGATTTCTCTACAACGCCAGTTATAAAATTCTGAATCAAGTGTTTACAGTCACATCCTGTTTTATCTGAGACTGTGTTGTGCCTTCTTCTTCCATTTCCAACAACATATCTTTGTGAAACAGGGTTTTCCAGCTTGTTGGCTATCAAACTTAAATACAAAAGTAGACTTGTTGTGGAAGATGATCTTCATTGTGCTCTTGCAAAGACTGCCCAAAGAATTTTTGATCTGGTGAAAAAGAAGCAATCTCAACCTTCGCACTGACATTGGCTTTTTACACATACTGTCACAAAATGTAGCAATGTAGTTACTGTTGCTATATTAAGACTGTTATCCATGCTACCCCATGTTTCAAGACAAAATTTCATTTATTTGTAATTAGAAATAAATATATAATTACATACTGTTTTGTGATTAATTGCTATGCTTTAATTATGTTCAATTTGTAACAATGAAAATACATCCTGCATATCAGATATTTACATTATAATTCATAACAATAGCAAAATTACAGTTATGAAGTAGCAAGGAAAATAATTTTATGGTTGGGGTCACCACAACATGAACAACTGTATTAAAGGGTCATGGCATTAGGAAGGTTGAGAACCACTGCTCTAGTGCAATATATGCTAGCACCAAGGTTAGCAGGTTCAAAATGGGCTGTTTCTTGGTTCTCCAAGTGGCTAGATTGGGAGCCAGCAGCGGCAATGGGGAGCTATACCTGTGGGCTGCTTCTCAGGCTCCTGGGCAGCAGATGTGGTACAGATAATGGCAGTAGTATGGTAGTATAAACCTCTGGTTTCCAAGTGGTCCACATTGGTGTTGGCAGTGGCTGTAACAGGCTGGATGGACAATAGTCCAGTCCCCAAGCTGTTGTTGATGCATAATGACTGTAGTAAGCAGGGACAGAGTCATTGGCATGTTTGGAATTGAATGGTCAAGGGGGGTAGCTGTGCTGTGGCCTTGCTACAGGGATGGGCAAGGTTGTTTTCAGTGGCAGTAGCTATAAAGAAGCAGCTAGGGAATACAGGTTTGTATTCAGCAATGGCACCTTGCTGTGGCTGTTTAGGACATGGGGTATATGGGATCCAGTGAGAGGTCCCTCTGTGTAGCTATGCCATCATGCAGTCTCCAGAAGCTGTATATGTTAGTCTCAGAGCCTGCATGGGCGAAGAGGCTCTCTTGTGGTGGGGAATGCATAATCCATGATAGCAACATGGACTACTGGGGGTCTCTCACTTATACTTTCCCTGTATTGGGGAGCTCTCTAAGGCTTTCAACCGATCCCACCTGAACAGACCACATCACTTCCTGCCCCTTCCTTGCCTCAGTGTTTCTTATCTTTTCTGTGATGGATTCCAACATTTTCTCTTAGGCAATCCATTCAAAGTGTGATACTCTACTCACTATGTTTGTGCTCTTCTTGTGCAGGAGGCAAGTGCCAGATGGCCCTAGTCAGCCACTGTTGTAGGGTTACGATTATTCAGGAAAAATTCAAGGTGAAGTCTAAGCAGTTGGAATGATGATAAGAAGAAATCTAGGCACTTGGTTATCTTTTGTATGTTAATGGTCTTTGTTTTAATGAAAACATATAGTCCTAATCATCAGATATGCTTTAAATGTGACAAATGTTTAGATTTTTAGAAATTTAAACTTGGCACATGTCCTGTAACACTTCTACGAGGGCCTTGAGCAGCATCCTTCACCAAACACATTTGTCTTTCTGCAGTGAATATTATGAATATTTAGCAGATAGGACTAAATAAATAGAAGCTTCAAATTTGTTCAGGTCAGGTTTTACCTCCAAGTATGGTCATAGCAGATGAAGTTTTGCTGCCAAAATGACTTATGAATAAATTTTAACTTGTTCTAGCTGATTGAATGTCAGAATACTGTTGAGGAATTATAGACCTATTATCCATAGATTTTATTGGCATTACTTGACTTTTGAGGTAAGTAGACAAGGTATTATCATCATTTTATCCCTGGAAAGCTGGGATGTAGAGTAAATTTGTGACTTTTCCTAGGTGATAGAGCCAGGAAATGGTCAAAATTGACTGGAACCAAAGTGCCTTGATCCTCTACCCCAGGAATGTTCCCAATTTTTTCATGGCTCTTTTAGTTTTCGATGGCTTTTTCACTTGCATCTTCCTTGGCCCATGGTAGCCATGATTGCTCTAGACAGGCCGGGAATCCAGAACTTTGCAATACAACAGGTGCTGTGTACAGTTACATTAGTATTTGATGCATGGGGTACTGATTGTGTAATTGTTCTAAAGAAAAGCTAGCATATACACTGCCCCCCCATATATATATATGATATTTGTTGGAATGAGCTAATTAGGCATATCTGTTCCTTGCAAGGCCCATTTTGCTAGTTTCCCTTTTCGCCCTTTGCTGAAAAGAGCTAAAGCAAGCTAGCTGTCTGCTGTATCTCCTCCCAGCTCTTGAAAGTCCTGTTCTGTTTTGCTGGCATCCTGCACATCCATACCCCTGGCGCATTTTATTGCTGCAGCTGTTTCACACACCTATTTTTGTCAGCACAGAGGTTAGTCCCAGACGTGATGGCTTAAAATAATTGACCTAGTGTAGTCTTCTTGGACATCTGAAGCCTGAATTGTTTTCACAACACCTGAGGACACTGAGAAGACTATTTTATCACTTTTGTTACTTTTAGCAGAAATTCAACATTAAAATTCAGGTTTTCTCTTTGTGTGCGGGGATTCATTCATTCCTGTATTTGTCTGTTCATCCACCAAGTATTTTTCAAAACCCTCATAGTGAGATAGTTGCTAAGAAGGTCACATAAAGATCGCTGGACCGCTGTCTTTCTAGGAGTACTGTAGGGAAATAATATTTTTCAGCACTGGCATGGAAAAGTCATAAATTAACCTAAGCATTCACAACTTTCCAAAGTAGTAGGCCAACACACCAGTCTTTTTATTATGATGATGATTATTATTTTACAACTACACATAAGAAGCCAGGCAGGGCAGTTAAATGTTGTGAGTAGTATCATTGGACTTTGGGTGACCTGGTTGAGAATTTGGTAAGCAATCTACTTCCTGATTTCAGGAAGTTCCCTATACATGGGGTACATTTGTAGATACTTTTGAGAATCTCCTGATTTTTTGTTCTAGTATCTTTAAAATGAAGTTGTGTCTTTCTTCTGAGAGACTTAATGAGGCCATGCATGTGTGACCAGTTAATTGAAACTGATGAAGATGCTAACAATAAATAGATTTATTTTTCTCACATTGCTGTCTTCAGGCATATTCTTTTCTTTTTTAAATTAAATCATTGCTGTGTACATTAATGCAGTCATGGGGTACAATGTGCTTGTTTTATATACCATTTGAAATACTTTCATCAAATTGGTTAACATAGCCTTCACCTTATTTTCTTAGTTATTGTGTTCAGACATTTGTACTCTACACTTAGTAATTTTAACATGTACTCTTGTAAAAATACACTGTAGGTGTGGTCTCACCAATTACCCTCCCTCTACCCATCCTTTCCCCTCTCCTCCCTCTCTTCTTTCCCCTTCTTCTTGGACTATAGTTGGGTTATAGTTTTCATATGAAAGGTCTAAATTAGTTTCATAGTAGGGCTGAGTACATTGGATACTTGTTCTTCCATTCTTCCAATAACTTTGCTAAGAAGAATATGTTCCAAGCTCCATCCATGTAAACATGAAAGAGGTAAAGTCTCCATCTTTCTTTAAGGCTGCATAATATTCCATGGTGTACATATACCACAATTTATTGATCCATTCATGGCTCAATGCACTTGGGCTTCTTCCATGACTTAGCATTTATGAATTGGGCTGCAGTAAATATTCTGGTGCAAACATCTTTGTTATAAAGTGATTTTTGGTCTTCTGGATAGATACTTAGTAGAGGAATTGTAGGATTGAATGACAGGTCTATTTTTAGATCCCTAAGTGATCTCCAAGCATCTTTCCAAAAGGAATGTATTACTTTGCATTCCCCCCAGCAGTACAGAAGTGCTCCCTTTTCTCCACCTCCACGCCAACATCCCAGGTTTTAGGATTTTGTGATTTGGGCTAATCTTACTGGGGTTAGATGATATTTCAAAGTGGTTATGATTTGCATTTCTCTGATGATTAAGGATGATTCAGACACATTCTTATATATCTCTTTATTCTGTCTCTTCATGAGAGATTCCCAAATTTTTTAATGCTTCCAACAATAAAAACAGTATTGTTCTCAGGCATTAAAAAGTTCCAGTCTAGTTTAAATTAAAAATTTCTATAAAAAGTCCACAAGTGTGGGAGCATTTAATTGAAGTACATATCTATATGAAAAATGACCCATATCCACAATATATAAAGAACTTCCCAAAATCTCACAGAATTGTCTCTGTAAGAGATGATAACCCAATATAAAAATGGACAGAAGACTTGAGCACACACTCAGAAAAGAGGATATCCCAATGGATAATAAAACCGTGGAAAAAATGCTTAAATTCTTTAGTCAACCGAAAATACCAATGAAAACTACAATGAGATGCTAATCCACAGGGTAGGAAAAAAAAAACAAAAACCTTTTCCTCTATCCCCTTTGGTTCAGTGGCTGAGATCTATGAATTTAACTGGAAAAGATAAGGATAATGGGAGAGAAGACATATGCACAGGGGAACCTGGCAGAAAGAAAGAAAACCCTCCCAAGGTGATAAGACTTGAGAGTTTATAATCATTTTAATGATGGGTGATAGATTGTGGAGGAGTAAACAGAAGGATGCTAGAGCTTCTAGGGCCTTAAGCTATGGGAAAGCAAATACATAAAGGGAGAACTAATGGAAGATAGGGGTTATTTTAATAAGATTTTTTATGCAGACTCATCTTCGTTTCAAAATAATCCTTATGCCAATGTGGCATAATTTGAGGTGGCATATTCTGATCCCCTTCAGTAACTACCAGAATAGCTAAAATAGAAGGACAGAAAATGCCTTGTATTGAAAATAATGTAGGTCAATGGAAACTTTCAGTCACTACTGATGGGAATATAAATTGATTTTCCAACCACAAGGAAAACTCTTTTTCAATATCTATTGAAACTAGATTTTAAGCACATGCCATTCCCCAGCAAATCCATTTATAGGCATATTCCCAACGAAAATGCCTGCACGTGTTCACGAAGGCATGCTCTGGAATGGTCATATAAGTATTATCCATAGTAATCCCAAACTGAAAATTGTCCAAATTCTCATGCAAGCAAATAATACATGACAATGCAAATCAATGATTTACAACTGTGGGCAGAAACATGGATAAATATCATAAGCAAAATGTTGAGTGGAAGAAGCCAGTCCCCAACAGACTACATATCTACATATTCTATGATTTCATTTATTCAAAGTACCGAAACCAAGCAAACTAATCTATAGTCTTAGAAGTCATGTTTGGGGGAAATATTGGAAGGAAAAAAGGAAGCTCTGCTTTATTTTTTAACTAGGTTATATGGTATATTTAGTTTGTAAAATGTTACCAAATTATACATTTATGATATATATACTTTTCTATATGTTATACTTCATATAAGTATATTCAGTAAGCCTTTTTCCCCCTTGATGTTCTTTCACTTATCTTTCACCTTGATTTTCGATATCTCCTTATCTCCTCATGTCACCCCCTCATCTTTTTGAGATTTTTATTATCACTGCCACTTCCCTGAGCTTTGGGATTCTATAATTCAGAAACTGAAGGAAACCTGTGTTAGAAAAGCTCTCCTCTGTCCTTCCCCCTCCCTATCCAGGCCTTGCTCATCCATGCATAGTTTTGCCCACAGCACCAGTCCTTGGCCACTAAAGGCTACTTTTTGGATCTCAGGATATAGCTCACACCAAATGTATGGCATTGTATGGACCTCTAGCCTACCTAACCTAAATGAAATCATGACATGGCTGGTATACAACTTTTGCAAAAAATTAAAAATGTAACTCAGAATTCAATTGTAACCAGGATATAAATAATTCTTCACATCATAAGGCCTGGGTTCTTGAAAAGATAAATTGTAGAGAAAGGGGTGGTGTGGGATCCATGCATTAAAGATACTTACAAAGAATGTCAAGGTATTATAGGGGAAAATGAAATTATCATGTGTAGGGATACAGAGTTAGATGATAAAATTTTAAAAATATAAAGGAAAACAATTACAATGCAAGTTAAGTTAATGACTATTTATTGAATGTGGGAGGAAAGAAAGTTATGATTGGGGTGGGGCACATGGATGGAGCTTCTGGGGCAGGTGGCAACATTTCTATTTTTGATCTGGCAATGGACACAAGGATGTCTGCCTTTAAAAACTTATTAAACCATATGTTTATTTAGTGATTTTCAGCATTTGTATTTTATTATATGATATATTAAAGGACTTTTTTAAACGGAAAAATTGTTACCATTGTACAGTTACAAAATGAAGATATATCAAGGATTTTATTTAATTTATTCATTAGTTAGATAAGCAGAAAGTTGTTACAAGTGGTTCAAAGGAGAAATCAAGGAGCACAAATTTATTTGGATTAGGGAATATTGAAAAAAATTTACAAATGGTTTGAACACTGGAGGAGAGAAATCAATTAAACTTCTATCAGACAGAATTTATTTACCTGTCTACAGATGAGAATTATTTGCATTACTATCAATTTTCTACAAGGTAACTTTAACTGTATAAAATTGTAAAATAATCTGGTCATAAACAGAGGTGCACATCCCTGTAGGATCAACCAATACTGGAGCTCTAGCATTCTGTTATAAGGATATACAGCAATCTCTTTTGCCTTTTTTTAAGTCTTAATGTTCATTATAAATAAAAATATTTTTAAATGAACTAAAATAAAATGTAACTGACAGCATTGACATATTTCAGCCTCCGCTATCCCTTTGGGTGACTTTTTATAATTTAAGCAGAATGAGTTTGTCTAAATTACTAGGCTGTTGAGGATGTAGTAGTGGGATGAAATCAAACTATTGCAAGATGGTAGTTTTTAATGAGTTATGTAATCACATTGAATTCATTAACTAATTCTTTTCTTTATGAGCAAGCACATTTCAGCATTAATCAGGCATAAATAAATATAAACAACACAATGCATTAAAATTTTGAAGGGCTACTGGGTTTTCTCAGATGAATAAAGAAGTTGGGTGATCTGGCTTTAGAATGAGCAGGTTCCAGGAGTGCTGAGGCAGGCCTCCTTGCTTAGAATATAAAAATTAGTGGCACTCACCTCCAAAAATTTAAATTCTTCCAGTTTTTTCATTCTACATTTCAGTTTCTTGGTAGATAGAATCTTCCTTTGACCAGGAAGGAGATAGCGTGGTCACATGACACACAAAAGGTCTTTTTAGGTCTCATCCCTCTTTGGCTGTTTCCAGAGAGAGGTGAATCATTGTAAGGTAAGCATCTGACCCCAGAGTAGAACTTCTGCTATAATCTTGTTAATGGAAAAAAAAACCCAAACTTTAAAATAATTTCTGAGCTGAACCTGTGTGACCATGGTTCAGGAAGTCATGCCCAAGAAGTCTTGAGCAAGTGGTCCCACTGCAGTTGGGTTATAGTTTGGTTTTATGCATTTTAGGGAGACAAGAATGGCAGGTAAAGTCATAAATCAATACTTGGAAGGTGTACAATTGGTTTGGCCAGAAAAGGTGAGATATCTCAAAATGGGGCTGATAGGTTATAGGTGGGTTCAAAGATTCTTTGATTTGTAATTGGTTAAAGAAATAAAGTTTTGGTTAAAGGCTTAGAATGTTTTAAGTTAGATAAGAAAGTCTGTTGACCAGAGATAAGCCACAGTTTACTGACTGAAGGGATCTGTTAAATAAATTGATGACCTGCCAGTGACTTAACCTTTGCTCTGCATGGCCTTAGGTCCTGTTAATAATTTAGTGTCTTATTGTCCTGGGCCACTCTGTACTCTCTTCCCTTCATGGGAGAACCCCGTGGCCAAGAGGCAGGTTGTTCAGTGGGATGGAGGCTTAAGATTTTCTTTTAGATCAAAATCTTCAGTTGTTATCTCATTTTTTAAACTAGATTTCCTTTGCTCAGAAAATTATATCACTGATTTCAGACTTTTACATTCTTTAATCCTGTTTTCCATATGAATACTGTATTCTCTTTTAAAAGGAGGGGGGGAATAATAGCCTTCTTGGTTTCTTGAGTTGACTTGACCTACCAAATGGTAAAATCTTCCTACATATTTAGAGCTGTGGTTCTGAACCTTCCTAATGCTGCAATGTATTTTCATTGTTAAAAAGGGGTTGCAACCCATAGGTTGAGAACTACTGATTTAGAGATTGGTAAAAGAGGCAAGTTTATCTTATCAGTAAAGCCAGAAATTATTCCCAAGCTTTGGTTATTATAATTTTCTTAGAATTTCCAGCAGACATATTTTATAATCTCTCTTTTATATCTCTCTCTCTTGTTTTCTTCCAGCCCTTCCTTTTTCCTTATTTTTCTTTTCTTTTCTATCATCAAAGATTTGAGTACCTACTATGAATTAGGCAGCAGGTTATGTGCTTAATATACAAAGATGAAAAAGTCATAAACTTCAGCTTTCATTACCTTCCCTATAAGGAAGAATGGGATACAAAGCTGATTAGCTGAACACTATCCTTCTTTGTCACCATTACCTAAAGGCAAAAGGCCTTCTTTTGGGAGCTTCTGCTAAAAATGAAATTACTTTCTTTAGTCTTTTCTGGGAAAGTAGTCACTTAAGAAACATATTCAATGGCCAATGTCTTTTTAAATTGCTGTTGGTAAGGAGGACAATACATAGTAAATTAAAATTCAAGCAAACACGGATCAAAGGTCACTGTTAGTAGGAGTCTCTACTTGGTCCTTAAAATGTAGATAAGATTGATTCCAACATCTGGGCCATGTTGATTCTGACATATTTTTGGGTTTTTTTTTGTTTTGTAAGTCCAAATCTCTTCTTAAATATTCTGTTGTATGTGCACCTATTAAATGAGAATGGGAATTTTTGTCTCTAGCCTACACAAATGTGGAACAAGTTTTCCTTGATCCTTGCTCCAAAGGAAGTACAAATAGAGAACAAATAGTAAGCATTTTAAGGGTCATGAGAAAGGGTTTCCTTAAGGTCTTACTTTTCACCAAGCCACATACCCACGGGATTGCCTATCTTCTATTCCAATGGTGCTATTTCTCCAAAGATATTTTTTTTTCCTTAAGTAAACGTCTAATACCTACTCTTTGCAATACATTGTTGACAGTCATTACAGAGGGCAGTAGTTAAATCCAGCTTTGGAGATGAGTTTCTTGATCCTAACTTACCTCCATTTTGCAAAAGCATCAACTTCACAGGGGACAAACAAGGAAACAAAGAAGCTGAGTTTTATTAAACAAGGCCTGGCCCAGATTTTCCCACTGATTATTCAAACCATAGGATTCAGAATAAAGCATCAATGACTATTGAAAAGTGAGAGGCAGTCCCTCTATGTTGTTTTTTCCCTCATGTCCTGTAAAGAACAATTTTCCATCTTTGCATTTCCAATTGTCTCTTCTTAAAATGCCTTCTACGACCGCTCTCACCATAATCCTCCTGGAAACATTTTTTTTTTTAATCTCTTGGGTGTTTTTTTTTTTATCCTGAAAAATAAATTACCTACAGAAAGTTAATCACCATCTATCATGGTTTCCTGTAGCACTTCTTCATTCTCTAATAAGGCAATAATTTAAGGTAGTAGACTTTCAGTTTGCGTGTCTGCCTTTCCTACTAAACTGGATTCTTTGAAATCTGGAATTGTGCCTTGTTATGAAGTTTGTTCTGAAGCAGTTTATATTGTAATGTGATTGGTAAATAAGGAAACTGTGTCAGACTAATAGGAAGTTACATGTATTGATTCATGTGTGAGTTTATCCAGCATGTTAATGTTTTCAAATGATGAGATAGAAGTAAACAATTTTAGAATTAAAGAGGAATATTTAACAACATATAAAGATCTTAAGAAAAATTCTAAAACCATGCTGACATGCCCTTTTTTTAGTGAAAGAAGTGGTGATTGATTTAGACTTTGAGAACTAACTTTTCTCTGTGTTACACTATTAGGAGAGATTGCAAATGCACAAGATGTTGCAAAGACATCCTCCCCCCCCTTTTTTTAAACAGTGGATATAAAAGGGTACTGTTAGATTATCATTTTAAGTGTGATGAAACTGGTCTCTATGAGAAACAAATATCTTCAAAGGCCTATACCTCAGAGAAGGGATATAGACCCCAGGTATAGGGTTTGCAAAAGACAGTAGGTTCTAATCGTGCTGCACATTTAATGGTGCTGATATTTCTTGAAACATTTTATGTGTGTGTTAAAAGTTTAGTATTCAAGTTTCATAGGTTTTGAAACTCTAGTTCTGTTTTTCTCATAAAACTTTTTTTTTCAAAGTAGGACATAAGGTTTTTCAGTGAGGCATATTTGATATTACAGCACAAATGTGTATCACTGCAATCTGTAGCAAAAAAAAAAATAAGGTTCTCAAAAATATTTGCTAAAAGGAGTGACAGCTCTTTGAGTACAATATTTTTTAAACTTTGTCTCTTATTTATACCTGAACTCTACTTCTCTGATTCCTGAAGAATTATCTACTACCTCTGCAGTCCCAATTTCTTTGTGAAATAAATCATTTAGTATATTTATTATCTTCTGAATACAAACTTTTAATAACCTGTGTGTCTGTATTTCCCTTTAGACTGGAAGTATAGTTGGGCCATGTACCTGGGAGATTACTCTACAAATACCAATTGATTGAACGAATGAATCAGTGTTGAATGAATGTTTGTATCACTTGCCAACCTAGAATGTTAATTTCTCCTGGGTGAGATGAAAAATGACAAGGTTTGTTCATAAATAACCTTCTGTGGTCCCACAGGAAAACTACTTCTAATAATGTCTAGCATTTATTTAGCAGTAAATATGGGCTATGTTAACATTACCATAATCCTTGCCATCACCATATCAAGAAAGTACTTTTATTATCCTTATTTCATGGAGGAGGAGATTAAAACTGAGAGAGATTACATTGTCTGCCCAATATCAAACAGCTGAGTCATGGAACTGGGGTTGATATCTAGGCGCCCAGCTCTAAGCCAGCATGTTATATTACCTATAGATTAAAACAATTATTTCATTGTCAGTGTTACACAAATATGAATGCTTGTGTGTGTGTGTGTGTGTGAATACTGTGTTTCATTTTTTTTTTTTTTGAGACAGAGCCTCAAGCTATCCCCCTAGGTAGAGTGCCATGGCATCACAGCTCATAGCAACCTCCAACTCCTGGGCTCAAGGGAGTCTCCTGCCTCCGCCTCCCAAGTAGCTGGGACCACAGGCACCCGCCACAAGGCCCAGCCACAAGGCCCAGCCATTTTTTGGTTGCAGCCATCATTGTTGTTTGGCAGGCCCGGGCTGGGGATTCGAACCCACCACCTTAGGTGTACGTGGCTGGCGCCTTAGCCGATTGAGCCACAGGCGCCGAGATGTGTTTCATTCTAACTGAAGATATTCAACAACCTTTAACTAATAAGTAACTCCAATATGC
>CAUYQV010161780.1:0-36738 GCA_963574575.1 Galagoides demidoff | reverse complement strand
CATTGGGTGACAACTAAACTTGACCAGGTTATCCGAGAAGACCTGAGAAAAGTGCACAAAAAGATACTTTTATCATGATGGCCTAGGCTTTGGTGCTTTATTAAATAAGTCTTGAAAGAGGTAAAGTCTCCATCTTTCTTTAAGGCTGCATAATATTACATGTTGTACATATACCACAATTTATTGATCCATTCATGGGTGGATGGCACTTGGGCTTCTTCCATGACTTAGCAATTATGAATTGGGCTGCAGTAAACATTCTGGTACAAATATCTTTGTTATAGTGTGATTTTCGGTCTTCTGGATCTATACTTAGTAGAGGAATTCTTTCATGTTTACATGGATGGAGCTGGAACAAAGTCTTCTTAGCAAAGTATCTCAAAAATGGAAGAAAAAGTATCCAATGTACTCAGCCCTTTTATAAAACTAATTTATAGCTTTCCTATGAAAGCTATAACCCAATTATAGCCCAAGAAGGGAAAAGTGGAGAGGGAGGAGAGGGGAGGGGGGAGGATGGGTGGAGGGAGGACAATTGGTGGGACCACACCTACGGTGCATCTTACAAGGGCACATGTGAAACTTACTAAATATAGAATATAAATGTCTTAACACAGTAACTAAGAAAATGCCATGAAGGCTATGTTAACCAGTTTGATGAAAATATTTCAAATTGTATATAAAACTATGTACTCCATGACTGCATTAATGTACACAGCTATGATTTAATAATTAAAAAAAAAAGTCTTGGAAAATGTAATAATAATTTTCTAGTAATTCTATTCTGTCACATTTGGGAAGCTAGATTCAGTCACTTTTATGCATATCAAGAATTTTCCTGGAATACATAAACCAGTCTGCCCTTGTTATTCCTCCTTTTATCTTTTGGTTTCAATAGGCAGGACTGTGTTGTCCAATTTGTATTATGTCAAAATAAGAAAAGTTTTCTGCTGAGAAGAAGAAAGAATAATATGATAAGAAATTCATTTAAAACAGACTATTGGCCAGCATTGCCAAAAATTGGTCTCTTGATTGTGTCTCATCTAATAAGTGGCTAACAATAGTTTCACACAACTGTCTTTTCACTAAGATTAGCCCACAGCATAGAAAACCTTCCTCAGAAATAATCTCTTAATTATTCTATCCCAACTCCATGTGCTTTGAGCACAGTTTCCCCACATCCTTGGCTAATGTATGCTTGAGGCTATGGGTTTTAAAATATGCCCCTGGATGTGTAAGGCAGTTGTTTTCAAAGCATGGTCTCTGGACCAGCAGAGATAAATTTCCTATGAAATTTGGATAGAAATACAGAGTCTCAGGCTCTACCAAAGATCTAATAAATCTGCAGTGTCCCATTGTATTCCATAATTTGACAAGTCCTTCAATGACTTAGATGTAGTAATGCTGAAAAAACACTTTGTAAGGCACTAAGAATGTCTGTTTTAGTAAACAAATACATGTTTGTGTACAAAAAGACTTAAAACCCTGGAACTGTGGATTTATGATGTCTTTCAGGTTTAGATTTTGTATCATTGCCAAAGTCTCGGGGAGAAAATCAGCAAATATACTGTTGAACTAAATAGAACAATCAACCAAATGAATCTAATTGATATTTATAGGACACTTCATCCAATGTCAGAATGCATATTTTTCTCAACTACACATGAAACATGCACCAAAATAGGCCACATTTAGGACTATAAAACACGCCTTAATAAATTTAAAAGAATAGACATTATGCAAATTATGCTTTCACACCATGATGGAATTAAACTAGAAATCAATAGTAGAAAGATACCTGAATAAGTATTTGGGGATTAAACAGCACACACTTCTCAAGAACACATGAGTTGAAAGAGAAAGGTCCAGAGAAATTTTTTTTAATTTCATACAAAATTAAAATAAAAAGTACAACTTATCAAAATTTGTAGGATACAATGAAAGCAATGCTTAGAAATTTATAGTGTTAAATTATGCACTTAATGCATATGTTAAATGCAAATGTTAGAAAGAATAAAGATCTAAGCCAGATCAATAATCTACACTAGTTCTTTAGGAGCCTAGAACAATAGAGTAAATTAAATACAAAGTAAGCAACAGAAAAGAAATAATAAAACCAGAAATCAATAAAATTTAAAACAGAGAAAATTAATGTAACTAACCAAAGTTCATTGAAAAGATCAATAAAGTTGATAATTCTCTAGGCAGACTAACCAAGAAAAAAATAAAGAAGACACAAATTATTTACATCAGAAGTTAAAGAAGAGCCATTACATCTGATTCCGTTGACATTAAAAGGATAATAAAGGAATACTATGAATAATTCTATGACCACAAATTTGTTACTTGGATGAACTGGACCCATTTCTTGAAAGAAACAATTGACCAAAACTCACACAAGGGAAATAGCTATCTGAAAAGACTTATATCAATTAAATAAATTGAAAAAATAATTAACAAATTTCTAAAACAGAAAGCATCAAGATGAGATGGTTTTACTGGTGAACTCATTAAACATTTAAGAAATGAATGATTACTAGAATGTCTTCCAGAAAATAAACACAGAGAGACCACTTCCTAATTCATTCTATGAACACAAATTTTACTACCCCAAACCAGACAAATACATTCCAGGAATGGAAAACTACAAACCAACATCTCTCATATACACAGATGCAAAAATCCTGAGAAACAACAACAAAAATTTTGAGTTGTAGAAGATTTTAAAGCAGGTAAGTGTACATGCAATTGGAGTTCTTGAAATAGGGGGAGGACAGAAGAGTATTTGATAAATTAACGACCAAAAATGTCCCAAATCTGATGAAACCCATAAATTCAACATATCCAAGAAGCTCAACAAACTTGAAGCACAAGAAACAAAGAAAATCACGTGGCAGCAAATCATAATTAAGTTACTAATCGTAGGTGGTAAAAAGAATATGTTAAAAACAGCAGCATAAAAAGATACATTACAAACAGAATAAAGAAGATCAAGATGATTGCATATTTATTACAAGTCAATAAATGGAGCAATATTTTCAATGTGGTAAAATGTCCTTTAAAAACAAAGATTTTATTAATGATTTTTTAGTCATAAAAATGTTGAAGAAATTGTCATCAAAAAGTCTTAATAGGAAAAATGTTAAAAGTAAGTCCTTCAGGCAGAAAAAAAATACCACATAGAAATATGGATTTATAAAATACAGCAGTGAACACTGGACTTGATAACTACATAAATAAACGTGTATTTTTTATTATATAAATCAACTTAAAAGGTAATTGATTACTTAAACAAAAATAAATGATAGTAATGTAGAATGGAGTTCATAACATGGGTATAAATGAAATGTGCTACAATACATTTACTAAGGTTGGAAGAGGAGAAATGGAAAAATACACTGTCCTAAGACACCTGTAAGTGAAGTGTTATAATGCCATCTGAAGGTGGACTGTGATAAGTCAAAAATGTAGACTTTAAGCCATAATGTAACCACTAGAAGAATAAAACAGTTATAGCTAATAAGCCAACAAAGTAGGTAAAGCTTGTGCATGTGTATGGATTCTTGAGTCTTTATCTAAACGGTGGCTCCATAGTTCTTACCATTATTTTTAAAAGGTCAATATATCAAACATCCCTTGTATACAACCCTCCAAATCTCCTGAGCCCTGCCTTGCACCCCAACACTGCTCTACTCATCAATTGTGTTTTGACCAATTTTTTGCTTGTGGACCTTGAAAGCTCTTTACCACCGTGGGTCAAACCTCTATGCTTTTCATTCTTCTCTGGCTTTTCCTGCCACCTTTCGTACCCATTTGGCATCTAGACCTGTGAGCCATTCCTGACCAGTGGGTGGCAGGGACCAATAGAGCAATACTTCCTTATTTTACCTCCAATAGGTGAATTCTGACTTATTTCCTACTCCTTCAGAAGTCCCCTTAGCCCTCTTGCTGTGAGGAGAGGACCCAAATAGACTGTGCCCAGACTCTTGACCCACAGAAGCCAGGAGGTTTTAAACATGCACTGTTTTAATCCATTAAGTTTAAGGCAATTTGTTAGACAGCAATAGAAAACTAATATATTGCACTGGTCCCATAATTTTGGTTTACATGAATGCTTCCTTGCTAGATAAAACATTCCTAAAGTGTGGTGGCTCTGTTCTTTCCATCTTGATTTCACCAATATCTAGCAAAATACAGCAAATATAGTAGATATTTAATAAATCTTTGTCTAATAAATGACTGATGATTAACATTCTGAAAATGAAAATTTATAAAAAATATCCATTGAAACATTTGTACTGTCTTTCTCTATGAGCTCTTTGGAATTTCAAATCTCAGTATGTCTTGGCAGAATTTATAAAGTCCTTTTAGTTTCCCATATTCTTTCATGTATATGATGTTACTTAAGGTCTGCTCATATAACCCATGACAAACGAAGGCTCTATATCTGTGGGGGCCTTGACAATTTCAAGAAACACCCCTGGGCCATGCTTTGCTGCTATAGTATCGCTCACCAAAATTAATGGAGCAGATTTCACAGGAATCCTAGAGTATGGTGTGACCTTGCCACATTAGTGGCAGGTGCTTCGGATGGAAAACGAAAGGAAAAATTTAAATCTTGCACATAAATTTCTTAGTCTCTTAAAAACGGGGGAATACAGCATATGCACGTCCACCATCCTAAATTTTCCAGATCTTAATGTTTAATGCTTAGTCTCTCTGTGTAGGTCAGGAACCATTAAGAGAATTGATATTTCTAATGCACTTAAAATACTTTGATTAAAACGTTAGAAAACGACAAAAGTCTGCACATTTAATAAGATGATAGAACTATTCAAAATAGAAGGAGCATTAAATAAATAAGAACATTCACAAGTCAGAGTACAGAGGTTTTTTTTTTTTAAATAGTATAAATATGATTTTATGAGGACAGACTTTTTATTTTTAAAGTCCTTTAACAAAATTCATTGCTAGGAATTAGTTGAATCTTTTGGTATCTGCTACTTTATTCTTGCCTGGAGAGAAGGTAACTGAAGATCAATGCAGCTGTATGGATGATGTTATAGAATGAATAAATACGGCATTTGTTTAGTAATACCGGGAGTTCAGACTCAGAAACTATACCCTTGGACGTAGCAAGGTCCATATTTGATTTTTTTAAATTTTAATAAGTATATTTGAAATTACTCTTTGATATATAAATGTGGCTATGGTTACAAAATAACTACTTAGAAAATAACTATCTTATCTGTTTTGAACGCTGTCATTATCGTTCTACTGAAGCCTCAAACCCCTGGGCATCAATGCGATACTGAGATCAGAGGTAAAATTCTCAAAAGAGAAAACAAAAGCTATTTTGTAAGCGAGAGATAAAAAGTTATTACAGCCTAACCCTTTCTCATGTCAATTTCTTAAATGTGAAAAATATCCAATGAACCCATTAAATACATTTTGACAGAGTAACAGCAGGAGGCTTGTTGACCTCTCACCTCCTATTGATTTCCCCTTCAGTCATTTTCCTTGGTGATTTCCACTTTTCCTGCATATATTTTGCCTCCCAGTCCACTCTCCACATGCCACTTCTGTAATCACTTTCGATGGAAAC
Organism: Galagoides demidoff; assembly: GCA_963574575.1. Classification (NCBI taxonomy): domain Eukaryota; kingdom Metazoa; phylum Chordata; class Mammalia; order Primates; family Galagidae; genus Galagoides; species Galagoides demidoff. Next base: position 31,136 of record CAUYQV010161780.1, on the reverse strand, counting down.
CCACACGAAGCCTGGAGCTGCACCGACACTTTGGGAGAACCTTGAAAATAAAGCAGTCACATTATTCACGTCTATCAATAAGTTCCCCATCCGGCAAGTATCTTTTTAAACACAGACGCTCTTGCCATCTCAACAACACAGCTGAGCAGATAAACACTTGGGTGAGTCAGAATGGTCATTAATTATTATTTATTCATCTGGTCATCAATTCCACCAGCAATGATTAATGGGCCAATCTAGGCATGACACCAAACTGGAGACCCAATGACTGGGAGAGGAGATGCAGGGCAACCCTGTCTCAGTGTCGTTGGAGAAAAGTCATATTTAGGGATATGGGAGAGCGGGGGGAAAAGATCTCATGGTGAGAAAACAAGCAAGCAGGACTTCATTTACAGGTGGTGAGAAATTGAAATTAAGTGGGGGAATCTTGAAGTAGCCAAGAAGGAAATTCACAGGGTCCAGAGCTGTTCTGATTTCGCTTTTTAAAGAGCATCATGATGTGTGGTGTCCTCGTCAGTAAAGAGTTCTCAGGGGATATCAGTGATAGGTGTTACTAAGCAGAGTCAGACTCAGTAACTCTGTAGCCAAAGCCAGGGTGAAAGGCAGAGGTGCCAGGCATGGGGAGAAGAGTGAGAATAAATAGCAAAAGTACTTGCAAATAATCTGTATCTGTTATCTGCAAGGCAGAGTAAATCTCCAAAAAGAAGCATTGGTCAAAATTAAATATTTGGGGCCTTGTGGTAATCATGTTAAATTGCACCTTGTGTTTGTGGTTCTAGGCAGTGGGATGCCTCCCACTGTGGCTTTCTTCCTCTGCTTTCCTTTACACACTCATTTTGAAACAAGGCTCACCTTCCAAAAGTGCAAAATCTTTGCAGATAGTGCTACATGTTTAGTGGAAGATTCTTCTCTTTTCTTTCTTTTCTTTTCCTTTCCTTTCTTTCCTTTCTTTTTTTATTTTAGAGAGAGTCTCACTCTGTTGCTCAGGCTAGAGTGCCATGGCACCAGCCTAGGTCACAACAACCCCCAAACTCCAGGGCTCAAGTTATCCTTGCAGGACCACAGGCACCTGCCAAAATACCTGGATAATTTTGTTCTATTTTTAGACCAGTTCAGGCTGGTCTCTAACTCCTCAGCTTAAGGGATCCTCCTACCTCAGCCTCCCAGAGTGCTCCAATTACAAGCATGAGCCACTGCACTGGGCCTGGCTGAAGATTTCTTACAGAGAAGAAAGTGCATGTTTCCATTAGAAAATGACTGATACAAGTCCCAGGGCATTTGTGCCCTTCCTCATACCCCTCTTAAGCTGCCAGTTGCAGGGCTCCTTCTGTCCCTTTCATCTGGGCAGTGTCATGCTCATGGATCTTCTTCCTGCCCCTTTCATCCCTGTCCACTATGCTGTCTACCCAACTCTCATCCAAGTCTAGGCTGCCAACCCCCCTTACCTGCTGTCAAATAAAGAACTCTCCCATTACCAGTATGTACCTACTGTCTAAGTCAATAAGAGAGGGCATGTTAAGGATAATGATCTCACCCAAATATTTTCCTGTTACATAAAATTTGGAGTCATGGAGAAATAGAAGTAATTTAGCCTTAATACAGGCAAATATTGGATAGAACATACCATTTCTTTGTATTCTGAATCAGTTCTCTTTCCTATTTGTTTTACAAATACACCAAGGTATCCATTTCCTCACCAGTTATGGAACTGAATGTTTGTGTCTTCCCCACATTTATCTGCTGAAGCCCTCATTCCCCATGGAAATGTATTTAGAGACGGGGCCTGTGAAGAGGTCATAAAGACTAAGGAGGTTATTAGGGGAGGCCATCACCCAATGGGACTGAGATCCTCATAAGAAGAGGAAGAGACAGCAGAGCTTGCTATCTGCCAGTAAGAAACCACACTGGCTGGGATTCTGATCATGGTCTTTGGCTTTGAGAACTCTGAGAAAATAAAAATTCTGTTGACCAAGTCCCATGGTTTGAGGTATTTTATTAGGGCAGTCTGAGCAGATTAGTTATTTTAGCCAATAATCCGGCCCTTAGCTTCACTCAGAAAGTTCTGGTCCTTGAGTATTAACTCCTTGGACTTCCTCCTTTATTATCTACAAATATCTCTACTTCCACCTGTTCTTTCCTGCTTACCCAACCTGAGTGGAAGAGTTAACAGTGTGCCTGTTCAACACATAGTCCCCCACTCTGCACTGAGATTCATTCCCTCTCACCTCAAGGCTGACAGCACTCCCCTGCTGAAAGCCCTCCCCCATGGCTGCCTATAGCTCCTGGAATAAAATTCAGACTTGTCCTCGTACTAGAAGGCACTATGACCTGACACCCAGACCATCTTTCTGACCTCATCTCCTACCACAGTATAGTTCCTGGATCTCTGAGGCTTCCCTTTCCCAGTTATACGATGCTCAAGCCCTCTCTAGATGCACACACTAGTCCCTCCTTTTACCTGGAATGCTTTTCCCCTAAGAGTCCATCGCTAGCTCCTTGTTTTCATCCAAGCCTCAGTTCAAATTTCATCTCTCTAAAAAGAATACCTAATGCAAAGCTCCCCTATAACAAGAAAAAATTCCTTCTCTGTTCTTCATATCAACATCCGAAATTATTTTATCATGTCTATTCACTTTATTTGCTATCTTCACCCAATGGTGTATCGACTACGAGAACGAATATCTTAATATCTTGTCTGCCATTTCACTTCTGTCCTCATTCTTAAGGCAATGCCTGCTTCTGGTATCACCTTGAACATCACTGTTGAATTCTCCACCTCCTTCCTCCATATTCCAAGCTGCTCATTCCTGTAGCTATTTTTTCTCTTCATAAACACTTGCCACGTATTTCCTATTGTAAAAGCAAGAACTGCCATCCGACCACACACCTCCCAGTAGTTGCCTGCTTTTATTTTGTTCACTTCAGAGCCATGCTTCCTTAGGGAAGATCCCTAGACCATCTATGCCCCCCTTCCCAACACCCTTCATATGCTTTATCCCACTATAATCTGACTTTGCTGCCCATTCACCACCCCAATATCTTCTATTAAGATAAGTGACCACCAGATGGCCATGTTAAGTAGACCTGTTCTCCTCATCTTACTTGACCATCTGTGCCATTTGATATGGGTGATCATCCCTTTTTCCTGAGACTCTCCTTCTTCAACTTTAATGAAGCCAAATTCTCTGAGTATTTCTTTTTAAAATTTATCTTGATTGACTTTTTCTTCCCCTACATGGGTTTCCCTCCCTTCACCCTCTTTAGGCGATGCAGTTCTAGTGCCTTAAGGGCCCAGCAGGAAATGCACAGGTGTCTGTGAAGAGTGACAGGGATCATCTGAGTGTGCAGAGTGCCCTCATCCCTTCTGGTAGGCATCAAATACAATTTTGAAAAACTGCTGTGCTTGGCAGATGAACTCTGTCTATGGGCAAATGGAGACCACTAATTTGTAGCTTGTGCATTAAATGTTGGTATTCCCTGGAGCTTTTCCCTGGTTTCTTCTTTCTGCTTCTTATACTGTAATTTGGTAGCCTCACCCACAGCTACAATTTCAAGTACCACTGTGCTTTGCTTATTCCAGAGCCCGTGTTTTATCAGTCCTGTATAGTATAGAGATTAGGACACAGGTCAGAAAGATTTGAATTTGAGTCTCTTCTCAGCCATAGACCAGCTCTGTGGCCTTGGCCAATCACTTCCCTCCTTGATCCTTAGTTTCCTTATAAGTAAGCTGAAGATGACAATAGAGGTTTTTGAAGATGAGTTGGTGTGTATAAAATGCTTAGCACAGTATCTAGCCGTTAAGGGCTTAAAAAAAGTTAGCTCTTTGGTTGAACCTTTCTAAGGAGAAGGCCAACAACATTTCAAGTCTGATTTCAACATCTTTCTTACACCATTTGATCCTGTGTTACTTGCACCACCATTTATGCCGGTGTTCAGGCTGGAAGCCAGGAATCATCCTAGAAACCTTTTCTATCTCAATTCCCCCCTCACACACTGTTACAATCCACCCCAGACATTTGTCTCTAAATTTGGTATGTGTTATAACTAATTGAATCAATACCCTTTCCTTCCATTCTACTGTAGAATGGAAGACTTTTTTTTTCTAGCTTTAGAGGTGTAATCAACAATTAAAAATTGTATACGTTTTGATATATGTGTACATTATGAAATGATCACCATAAGCAAACAAATTAACATATCCATCACTTAATTTGTTATCCTTTTTGGTGCATTTGTAATGAGAACATTTAATATCGTTAATTTAGCAATTTGCAAGTATACATTATTATTGACTGTAGTCACTTATCCTGCAGAGGGTTGGAGAGTGTTCCCTTCAAACTTGAGCCCTTTTATAAGGGTTCTAGTCCCTTTCATGAGGTCTTCACCCTCATGATTTAAACACATCCCAATGGTGATCGTTGCATTGAGAATTAATTTTCAACATGAATTTTGATGGAGACAAAAGCATCAAAAGTATAGCAGTTTTAAAAATGTCAAAGCTACAGCAGTTTAAAAAATGTCTAGTTGGGCATTTTTAAATCATTTTGTTTGCTTTCCAACTTTTGAGTTGTTTGAGTTTTTTATATATTTTGCTTAGTAACCCCTTATCACATGTGTGGCTTATGAATATAGTCTCCTATTCTGTAGGTGGTCTTTTCACTCTGTTCATCATTTCTTTGTGCAGAAGCTTTTTAATTTGATGCAATCCCATTTATCAATTTTTCCTTTTCTTGTCTGTGCTTTTGGTGTAAAATCTGTAAATTTCATAGCAGAGACTAGTATCATAAAGATTTTTTCTTATGTTTTTATCTAGTAGTTATACAGTTTCAGGTTGTATGTCTACATCTTTAGTCCATTTTGAGTTGATTTTTATATATAGTGTGAAACAAGATCTAATTTTATTCCTTCGCATTTAAATATACATTTTCCCCAACATCATTTATAGAAGTCTTTCCTTTTCCCATTGTGTGTTCTTGGCGTGTTTGTGAAGATTATTTGCCTGTAAACACACAAATTTATTTCTGGGCTCTCTATGCTGTTCAACTGGTCTGAAATCTGTTTTTATGACAGTACTATGTTGTTTTGATTAGCATAGCTTTGTTATAGATTTTGAAATCAGTTACTGTGATGCCTCTAGCTTTGTTCTATTTGCTCAAGTTTGCATTGGAGATTCGTAGTCTTTTTGTGGTTCTGTATAAACTTTAGAATTATTTTTTACTATTTCTGTTAAAAATCCACCTAACTTTGATAGGTGTTAATGTGACTGGATAAAAAATAAGAACACCTACTCAGTCCATATGCATTGAACTGAGGGTCTGGGAGGATAACACCGACATGCACTCCACATGGAGAAACAAGGGTGTGACTCTTCGTAATGTTCCACATAAACTTTTATTGCAGGGGAAAACACCTCAGGGGCAAGCTTAAGAGAGAGAGTCAAGGTTAAAAAAAGAAGTTTTTGTTTGACTGCATAATTTAACCCTTAATGCATTCTAGTTTGCTGTACCTCTGTCTTGTCTTTTTCTAATCACTACAGATAGTCTATCACTTATGGCCCAGGCAGTATGCTGTGTCTAGTGAATACTCTTTTTTTGCCCTGAGGGTCAGCTATGATTCTTGGCTTTTTCCCAGATCATTCTGTCCTTAGCTCCTAACTGTTTTAACTCTCTCTTGATTCCTTTAACCCTATCTTCTATCCTGTAGATAGGGATTGTGGTGACCTCATTGATTGCTTTGAGTTGTATAGACATTTTAACAATATTCTTCAATTTCTTTAATGTTTTATAATTTTTAGTGTACAGATCTTCTGACTTCTTAGCTATATTTATTCCTAAGGATTTTTTTTTTAAATTCTACTATAAATGTGATAATTTTCTTGATTTCTTTTTGGATAGTTTATTGTTTGCTTATAGAAATGCTACCAATTTTGTATATTAATTTCATATAATCTCAAATATTTACTGAATTTATCTAATATATATGTGTGCATATATGTAGTATGTCATCTATAAACAGAGACAATTTTACTTCTTCCTTTCTAATTTGGATTCTTTTTATTTCTTTCTTTTGCTTAATTGCTCTGAGTAGGACTTCTGGTAATATATTGCATAGAAGTGGTGACAGTAGGCATTCTTGTCTTATTCCTGAACTTAAAAAAAGAAGTTTTTGTTTGACTGCATAATTTAACTCTTAATGCATTCTGAAAACTTTTCAGCTTTTCATTGTTGAATGTATTAGTAGCTATAGCCTTGCCATATATGCCCATCTTTATGTTGAGGTTAATTTCTTCTATACCTAATTTGTTGAGAATTTTTTTTATCATGAAAGGATATAAAGCTGTGTCAATTTTTTTTTACATCTATTAAAATGATTGTATGATTTTTATCCTTCAGCTTATTAATGTGAAATATCACATGTATAGATTTGCATATGTCAAATCATTCTTGTATCCCACAGACAAATTGTACTTGACCATGGTGCATGATCCCTTTAATGTTCTGTTGAATTGTGCTTGCTAGTCCTATGCTAAGGATTTTCACCTATATGTTCCTCAGGAATACGATCCTATAATTTTCTTTTCTTGCAGTGTCTTTGTCTGGCTTTGGTATTGTTGTAATGCTGGACTCAAAATGCGTATGAGAGTGTCCTTTTCCCTTCAATTTCTGAAATAATCTTGATTTAGCCTTTATTTCTCCTCTGGATTATTACTATTGCCTCTTAAGTGAACTCTCAGCCCCTTCAATCCATTGTCTACACTTTTGTCAAAGTAATATTTTTAAAATAAAAGTTTAATCATGTCTGCTTGAAAACATGATCTTTCCTGTGTAATAAATAACAAATTTCTGATCAGGGTCTGACTTTTACTTGGGCATTCTCCTTCATTGGTCTTCAGCCTGAACTCTTGGTTTCAGTATTTTCAAGGACTTTAACCTTCTTGTTGCAAGTTTCACTCTTTTAGAAATGCCTTTCTGTGCCTCCCTATCAGGCTAACTGCTACCTAACTCAGTTCAAACATTGCTGCCTCCAGAAGCCTTTCCTGATATGCAAAGCCCGTCTCACCCCGAACATGCTTAGTAAACAGGGGGGCTTCAATTATAATAAATGAAAACAGAGGAAAAAGATAACATTACCAGGTAAGAGGAAGGGCTAACAACTTCACCTACGAAATATATGATATTTTTTACGATGACAGAAAGTAAGGAAAATGAAATCACTGAGTAGTGAGTAGTGAGTAAGTGTACAGATAAAGAGACAGATCAACCTGGGTGATTTTTTGAAATATATTTTTTATTTGGAAAAATACATTGATAATAAAATGTTAAAGCTAATTATCATGTATTGTCTAAATCACATCTGAAAAAATAATGTGCTAGGCTGATATGCAGACACAAATGACCCACCCATGTGGTTGGCAATACAGACTGTGCCTGGGAACTGAGGAAAGCTTATTAGAGTAAGTCTCAGGGAAAATTTAGGTAATAAGAATTCATAAGGGTTAAGAGGTTACTTAGTTAAAATATCTTTATGTTAAGAGATAAGCTAAACTCTACAGAACAATAAAAATACACACTGTCAGTTTAACATTTAACATGGGTTTAACTTAACTGTATGATTTAAAGGATGTTTAAACATACTTTAAGATTTCTTGTGAGCTTAAGCAAGTTATTACTGTATCTGTAAAATTTTAATATGAAAAACACATTTGTGGATGTATACAGAGTAATATATATCATACACAGACACACTTGTATTTAAGTACAAAATATGTTTTACCATTTATCTGGGATTTTTTATATATATAATTTCAAAGCATTAAGGGAATGCAAATGGCTTTGGCTTATGAATTGCTTTCGTAATCCTTGAGTCATGGCTATAAGTGTTCCTATCACCCAAATAGTGTTTATTTTACCCAGTAGGTAGGTTTTTGCTTCTTTCTGTCCTCTCCACTCCCTTCTTGATTTCTGCTGAGTTTTACTTTGCTTGGTGCACTTGTGTGCTCACTGGTTAGTCCCAAGGTAATAGTGAGTATATGTGATGTTTTTCCATTCTTAAGAAACTTTACTTAGGAAAATGGTCTCCAGTTCCACCCAAATTATTGCATATTTTTTTGTGTTTGAGTAGTACTCACTGGTGTACATATACTACATTTTGTTACTCTACTCATGAGTGGATGGGCACTGTGTTGATTACACATCTTTGCAATCATAAATTGCGCTGTAGTAAATAGGAAAATTCTGTATCCACTGGTGCAGTGTTTCTCAAATTGTGGGCCTCCATTTGTTAGTAGCTCAAAATGTCAACTTAGTTGGTGTTGACCAAAACTTTTAAAAATAAAGAAAACTACAGTAGATAAGAAAACATCAGAGGAACACATAATAAGGGAAGTATTACATTTTCAAACATGAGTAGTATTCAACATGTTTGAAGGAAACTGCAGTAGAGAGGATTAGAGAAAAAATATGTTCAAAACATACAGATTCCGAGGTCTCTTAGTACTGACCCAGTGTTGAAAGGTGCAGCCAGGCATCTGTGAAGCTCACACACAATGATACCCCTAATGACACAGCAGCATTTTCCCACTTCTATCTGTGGGTACAGAGTGAAAGCAAACTATGATCCTCCTGCCAAATTGGAAAGCCTTTTACCATTTAGCAATGAAAACGCTATAATCTGATTTCTTTTCTCTGATTAGCAGTAAGAATTAAATCAGGCAGACTTTTTTTTTCTCTTAACAATTTTTTTTAATTAAATCATAACTCTGTACATTAATGCATTTATGGGGTACAATGTGCTGATTTCATATACAATTTGGAATGCTTATATCAAACTGGTTAACAAAGCCTTCACTTCATTTAATTATTATGGTAACTCATTAATACTCTACTCTTAATAGATTTGCCATGTACCCTTGCAATATGCACCATAGGTGAGATCCCACGGATTGCCCTCCCTCCTTCCAGCTTTCCCCCTCCCCTACCCTCTCTTTCCTCTTCCCTCCTTCATCCTGGGCTATAGTTGTGTTTTATCTTTCCTATGAAAGTGTGAGCGATTATATACTGGTTTCATAATGGCACTGAGGACATTGGATACTTTTTCTTCCATTCTTGAGATACTTTAGTTTCAGCTCCATCCATGTAAACAGAAAAGTGGTAATAGTTTTCCACAGTTACAAGGCCCGTCCTTGTTATTCCCATGATTGCCCTCATGCTCTGTCTTCCCCCCCCCAACACTACCTCATTTAATTCATGTTATGTCTTCTGATTTTATTACCTGTGTCTTAAAGCCTTTCTTGAAGTTAGTGCCTCTAAATAACTTATGAGATGGAGACATCCATTCATTCTTCATTTCATCAACTACCCTACAAAACCATGAAAATCACCATGAACAAAAACAGTAGGATATCATTTCTTATTTTTATGAATGACTTGCAGGAAAACATATAGGTACAACTTTATGGTCATGAGAATACCTCTTTAGTCTACATAAATTTCAATTGGTATAATTACAAATGTCAAAAAGTTGGACAATTTTAGCTTTCTATTCTAGCTGAAAGAACAGTCAAAAAAGGACAATCTGAATTTAATTCTTATGCATTGGTAGTGTGACTTTCTCATTTCACTCATGTAAGGTGGCAGGTAAATAAAAGCTGAATCAATTACTTTTATTTTCTTTTGTTATAAAAATAAATGCATCTCCTGTGAAGATTCATAGATGAGATGGCTATGAGAAGTGCAAGTTTCTTTACGATCCTTAAGTATGTTAGATCTTAAATACATGCTAAGGGCCTTGGGATCTTCTTTAGAGTTCTAATAGTGATTTTGAACCCTAGCCTATGTACTAAACTATAAATCATGGGTCATATTTACCAGATTTTCACATTCTTCCTCACTACCACTAGACCTTCATGGAAATAATTACCAGGTTTAGAAAGATTACTAGTCTTGAAAGCATTATGTCTTAATGGATATAATGGAGGTAGATATTTCCAGATTCATACAATTCTAATCAGAAGCCAGTAGACTCTGAGTGAGTCCTAAGGGGGTTATCAAGCCATGGCTACATCTGATATCTTTGTCCAGTTTTTAATAAAGGTTGCTACTTCTGTAGAATAGCACCCTTTCCCTGTGTTTTTAAATAATGTAAACTACAAGAAGCTGATCTGAGAGTAACATCTCATGATCTGCCTGAGACAGAGTCATAAAAATATTAATCTGTGTGAAAATGAAGGCCATTCCACAAAGAGTTTCAAAATTTCTTTTAAGGGTTTACTAGATGTTGGCACTGGTGCATAACTTCCCAGAGGGAGTATGTTGAACATGACTGCCGTGACATTCAGCAACAAGGTATGTAGCACTTTTTCTAGGATGGGTTCACAAACTTGTCTGACTTCATAATTAAATTCCTATTAGCTCTGTAGCAAAGGCATTAGCTTTTTAAAATATAATCAAAGAAATGTCAAAACAAGACAATGTAAGCAGTAATCATTGCTGCAATTACTCACCCTGGGTAGAATCTGAATCTGGAGCTTCTGAGAGTTTCAATTTAATCTCTTACAAAAAGGAAAGTTGCGTATCAGTTCTCCTCAAGCACCTGCAAATGTTTCTGCTCTTCCAAAGCCCCAAGACACTTATATCCCAGGCATCTTCAAATAAAATAGCCACGTGACTGAAGAATTTCAGGCAGGTATTCGTTTCAAGATACATCTATAATTGTAAGCACAATTGGGCTGATGACCTTCCTTTTCACAGAGGATACCTAGAAGTATCAAATTCCACAGAGGCCAAAGGGACAGACTGTTTACTTCAAGAAGTTAATTGAGTATGGTGATATCCCTCTGATTCAGGGTCAAGGAGCAACTCATCTCTCTGGGCAAGGCTCCCAGAGTTAGCAAATAAAAATACAGGATGCCATTTAAATTCAAATTTCAGAAATGCAATGAATAATATTTTAGTACAAGCATTTACCAGCTATTGAATAGTATTGCAACTGTTTGCTACTTATCTGAAACTCTAATTTAACTAGGCATTCTATATTTTATCTGGCAACCTTATTTCAGAAGGTAATTAAAGTTTCTAATGTGATTAGCCATTTTAAACTTCTTTCAGTCTAATGTGAGTTTTTATGGAAAATATTTCAGGCTGCCAGAATCTCTACTTGCTGATAAGATATGGAGACACTGACGGCTCCCACCTTCTCCTTGCTCCCAGCAGAGTGGTTAGATAGAAGAATGAGGTGGGGCTTGGACTTTCCTCTCAAATTCTTTAAGTCTTAAAAGTATTAATAGTCTTTGATAAATAGTTCATACAGATAGTATTTTAAAGGTCTATAATTTAAAGTACTAAAAATAAGTTAATGATTTTTGTTTAAAGGTAATTTTTATGAGAGGAATTGTAGTGTCAACTCATGCTCTCTCTTCTACTTATATTGAAAACATACTTACAATCTCAAAATATTTATGTTTACAGCACATAAACGTGTGTATGAACACATACAGTCATTTGGCCTGGAATCTTCAATTCGGACTATTAATATTTTAAATTTTTCAAACTGCTTGATCTTAAAATAGCTAGCACAAGTTTATATTCTTACACAGATATGTTAACTATGGGAAGTTTGTTTTAAAGCCTAATTTTTTGTATCATTCCTTCTCACCAGGATGACACTTCACCATTTACAGTGTCTAGGCACTTACATATGGTCTTGGCTCACGCTCTCAGGACCTTATGATTTGGACACTGCTACCTTCTTCTTAGAGAAAAGGAAACTCCAGCTCAGGCTGAGCATCTTGCCTAAGGTCATTGGACAAGGAGGTGACAGAGGCAAGAAAGCCCCTCGGGGCATCTGACCCCTGTGCACAGTTCTTTCTCTTAGGTCAAGCTATGGTCTCAGTAACGAGTCTAAAAATTAAACCTTGGCTATTCTCTGAGAATGTACCACTGAGAAAGATGAGGGCATTTTTTCCCAAGTGTCTGACAATAATAACGTTTGAATAATTGCCATCCCCCACACCAGATCTCACGGGAGGTTTTGTATAAGATGGAGGCTGCCCCAATTCCTGTGCTTCTCAGAGACTGAGGAGCTTTAACTACCTCCCACCTGCCCCTTACCTGCCTGCAATTGCCCTTCCCTCCCACTTTACCTAGCTCCCCATTCTTCTGTGCCTTGGTTCCAATTCTGTCCTCATAGACCTTGGGAATATGCAGTGTCAGGGAATGAAGAAAGGGAAGAAGAGTCAGAGGGACAGGAAGATGCTTCCTTCTTTATTTTTTGTCTGAGGTATGCACAGGTGTAAGTCATCTGTCATCAGCCCTCATTTGACTTTGGCAGAATCGTTTTTCCTTCCTGTACTGTTCTTCATACGAGACCTCTATCTTATCCTAATACCTTAGGGACGTATCCAAGGTAGCTTGTACCTTGGTGTTTTTCTGAAATGTATATAATATTATTTCATTTTTGTCATATATCCCCCAACATTCTTTATTATTAGCCTCTAGATGGAAATTTGTCTCTCTCAGTAAATTTTCTAAAACAAAAACAAAACATTACTCTACCATAAATAAATGTTTACTATCCTATCCCCTTGTTAGAAGAGGCAAAAAGTTACCTGACTTCAAAACATACTACCATACTATAGTAATCAAAACATCGTGGTACTGACATAGAACGGACACATACCTCATAGACCAATGGAACAGATGAGAAAGCCCCCAAATAAATTCAGGCATTTATTATGATCAATAGACTTGCAACAAAGGTGCAGTGAACACACAGTAGGGAAAGAATAATCTCTTAATAAATGGTGTTGAGGAAACTGGATATTCACAGTCAGAAGAGTGAAATCAAACCCTCATTTCATATCATGTACAAAAAATTCAACTCAAAATAGATTTAGGCCTTATATGCAAGTATGAAACTGTCAAACTACTAGAAGAAAACATAAAAGAAAACCTCCCTGACATTGGTTTGGGTAGTGATTTTTAGATATGACCCAAAAGTACAGCCAATAAACGTGAAAGTAGACAAATGGAATCACATCAAACTAAAAAAGCTTCAGCACATCAAAAAAAAAAAAAAAAAAAAACAATCAACACAGTGAAGAGACAACCTAAAAAATGAGAGAAAGTATTGCAAATCATACGTTCGATAAGTGGGTAATATCCAGAATATTAGGAACTCAACTCAGTAGTAAGAAAACAAATAACCAGATTTGAAAAAATGGGCAAAGAACCTGAATAGGCATTTCTCAAAGGAGGCATACTGGTACAAAGGACCAACAGACATATGAAAAAATGTTCAATGTCATTAATCATCCCAGAAATAAAACTAAAACCACAATGAGACATTACCTCATACATGTGGGAATGGCTATAATCAAACAGGCAAAATATAACACACATTAATAAAAAAGAGAATTTTTGTATGTTGTTGGTATGAATCCAAATTAGTACAGCTACCATGGAAAACAGCGTGGAGTTCCTCAAAAAAGTAAAACTAAATCTACCATAGGATCCAGCAATCTCATTACTAGGTATGTATTCGAAGGAAGCAGAGTCAATATGTTGAAAGACATCTGCACGCCTATGTTCATGGCAGAGTTATTCACAATAGCCAATATATAGAATCAATCTAAATGTTCATAAGTGGTTGAATGGATCATGAAAATGTAGTCTATATACATAGAGAAATCCTGTTCAGCCTGAAGAAAAGAGGGAAACCCTGTCATTTTTGACAACACGGATGAACTGGAGGACATTATGTTACATAAATATGTCATGCTCAGTAAGACAAATAATAACACATGATTTCACTGAACATGTGAGATCTAAAAATGTTGAACTCACAGAAGCAATGAGTAGAATGGGGTTACCAGAGACTGAGAATATACAGGGTTGAGGAGATGTTAGTTCCTCAACATAAAGGGTATAAAGTTTGTTGGACAGAAGGAATAATTTTAAGAGCTCTGTTGTATAGGATGGTGACTATACTAAATAACAATGTATTATATACCTGAAAATCACAAAAAAGATAAGCATGACGGATAATGAATACAATAATTAATTAGCTTAGACCATTCCACAAGTATGCATATTTCAAAACATCATGTTGTGCACCGCAAATATAAACAATGTTTGCCAATTAAAAAAATTTAAAAGGAAAAAAAGTTCTTTAATTATTCCCACTTTCCAAATGGTTGTGCTTTTCTATCAGCTGCCGGCAAGCTGAAGAAGTCGTTAGATTGAGTGCAAATCCTACCTTTGGTGGACAAGGAAGGACATCCTGGTGCAAATAGTACTGTTATTAATGATAAATTAGAAGGCAGGCAAGTGGAAGAAAATAGAAGGGAAAAACGAGAAGGCCATTTCAGTGATAAACTCTTGGATGCATTTGTCAGTCCCATCCCTAGTCCCACTCTCAAACGCCCATCTTGTCTTTACAGGTCTCTGTAACTTCCATTGACAGAATCCCTTCCCCCATATTAATATTAACTGAATTTTTACTATGTGCCAACCATTTGGCATAGGATTTAATTGTATTCAATGTGAAAGCTCATAATTTAGCTTGTTACTTTTTCATGGATGCTAGCAGAAGAAAGAAGACTTCTGAGTCAGAGACAAAGATTTAATTACTTACAAGAGAGCAAGCAACACCACGTCTGCATCAGTTCCTCTTCCAATCCCGACTCTCCTGAGACCCACAGGGAAGATGCAGTGAGCTCAGATGGCTGCTGCACCTGCAGTGGGTTGCATTACAAGAAAGGAGCCCTGGGCTTGAGGAACAGCCATGTTCTAGCAGGCAGTAAAAGTCTGCTCTTTGTCTCAAAAGGAGACATTGCCTTGTCTTTCAAAGTTGCTTGGCTACAACCACAACCCTAAAAACGTCTTTTAGATAAAGAGCAATCAGGGTCTTACCTTCTCCAGCAAGAATGTACAGAGGTGCTTAGAGAGAACAGTGAATTTCCTTTCCCAGCATCAAGTACTTTTACACTAATTAATTCAAATGTTCTTCAGAATGACCTTATGAGGCAAGTATTTTTTTATAATCTTCATTTTACACATGGGAGAATTGAAGCATAGTGAGGGTTAAGTAATTTAGCAAGGGTCTACTGCTAATCAGATGAAACATCAGGCCATCTGGTTCCAGAATTGGCCTTCTTTTCCAATACATTACCATTTTTATTGACAACTCAGTAAAGATAAAGCACATACTGACCACCTAGAAGATGTGCTACTAGCTATTAAGTAAGAGCTCTGGGCCCACATAGCTTCGTGCCACCGCTCACAATTTCATCCTTTGCTCCTCTATTTCATTACCTACAGTTCTTCCTGTCTCCTCTCTAATTATCCCCATTTCCTGCTTGTCTACAGTTTCAAAGTTCTCCTGAATCACTGACATTTTCTTAAGCATTTTTTACTTTCTGTACCATAAATTTATCACTATGACCTTGGCTTCTATTTTTGAAGGAGAATTATCATAATTATATTTTTCCAAGTCCCAAACCCTTTACCTACTTTTTCTGTTTTCCTACTGACATGGGTTAGATGGGTAAATGTTGGTCAAAGGATGCAAAGTTTTAGTGAGATAAGACTTCTAGAGTTCTGTGAAGGTAACTACAGACGTTCTGAGATAGACTGGTTAGGGTCCATTATTTCACTTCTAAGAAATACAGTGGACAGCAGCGTTCTTTTGGATTTGCCTGCAGGTTTCCACTTCCTGGGCTTCTTGGTATTGCTGGCAGGGCCTCATTTGTTCCCATCCACGTGGCGCTCAGTGGACATTAGCTATGGAGCTGTGAAGAAAGCACTTTTGTGCAATGATTTTCTATGATTTATTTTAAAAGTGGGCTAACCAAGTCTAAAAGCTGTGAGCATTTACAACAGGCTTTCAGCAACCTTAATCCTTACCATGTGACAATTTGGGGGTGGTTTCAAGAATTTAGAAGAAGCTGAACTTCACCAAATGCTGAGGAGAGGAGGGGGTGTCCAGCGACCACAGTGTCTGAGGGAAACATCACCTCTGTGGAAGAAATGGTTTGTGAAAACAATCAAGTGACATTTAAAAATACTGAAGCAGCGTTACAGATCGGATCGCCAGCTGTGTCCAAAATCCTCACGATTAGTGTCTTTGAGTCAGGAAAGTTTCATTTTAAACAGATGAGCCGAAGTGCATCTATGTTGAATGGTGTGAAAAAAGGCTGGTCAGACTGGATGGAGGCAAGTCTAGGTATGTTTCTGACATTACTGGTGATGAAACCTAGATTTACCAGCTGATCCAGAGAATAAGTGTCATTTGACAGTGTGGATTTCTCCTGATGAAAATCCACTGACAAGTGAAACAGCCCCTAAGTGTCTGAAGAAAATGGTGGCAACATTCTTCTCCAAAAGCAGTGATGTCACAACTGTTCCTCTGGAGGAACAAAGGACTGTTACTACTCAGTGATACACAACAGTATACCTATCAAAAGTTTGGGGGGAGCTTCAAGAATGGCAGCCTAGGACAAGACTTCAGGGGCCATCTCCCACTGTGACAATGTGTCTGCCCACATCACCATTCAGTTTCTGGAGTCCATAGAGGTTATGGATCATCCACACCTCAATCCTGACCTGGCCCCATGTGATTTATTTCTTTTTGCCTAAGGGGAAAAATTTTATGTACAAAGGATGTTTCTGCAGCCCTGAAGAAGCTGTTCAAGCCTGTGAAAATGAGCTTATGGTCTTGAAGAAAATGAGAGGAAAGACTGTTTTCGAAAATGGTTTACAAAAATGCAAAAGTGCACAAAATATCTTGGTGATTATTTGGAAAAAATATAGTAACCAACATGAATTTATGTTTCTTAATTTTTGTGTATCTCAGAACGTGTGTAGTGTTTCTCATATTTTATAGGAGGGTGACTACAATAAATAATAATGCATTATATACTTGAAAATTATTAATAGAGTAGATCTTAAATGTTCTCTCCACCAAAAAGTACCTAAGGTGATGGGTATGTTAATACACTTACTTTAATAATTTCACAATGTATATATATATCAAATCGTACAATTTTTATTTGTTAATTATATCTTAATGAAGGCGAGAGAAAAATAAATATTTCTAAATATGTAAATCTGCCATTGGACAGAAATACAGGCAACATATTTTCTGGGTAACCCTAATAAGCATCCTAATTATTCTCAATATAATAGGACTATTCTTGTTTCACCATTTTATGCCCCTATTATGGAAGCTACACTTTTATAAATGTATGTGTTCTTCATTTTGACATACCTCATATCATATTATGTTTATTATATTATATATCTACTAATATGTATGTGTCACTAACTGTACTATGAACACTTTAAGAACATGAACCTGTCTTACGAATTTTTTAAATCTTCCTAGCAAATAGCCCAATTCTGAGTTCAAAGCATGAACTTAATACAAGCTTATGGGTTGACAAAATGCACAAATTGATTACCTTGCTGTAACACTGGTATGATGGTCCTATATTCTCTTACTTCCTAATTTAAATTGACCGTGAAGGGGGATATAACATAGAAACTTATTGACCCAGCATGGCTATGATAAAATGTTTTAGATACTTTCAACAAATGTCAACAATTATTCTTCAGGATACAAACCTGTTTTAAGGAATGGTTTACTATGAAAGCATATAATGCCTACATGAAAAATAAGCCTAATTGTTTGGTTGAAAATGAAACACATTTATTACTAAACCACAGGTTGATTTCTTCCCATGTGTTCACCTAAATGTATCGCCGTAACGTTGTGGACATGATGCTTGACTTGGAACACTGACTGCAATTAACTGGTAAACAAAGCCCTTCTCATGGTGAGAACACCTGCGCAATTGAACTGCTGTCATTTACTTACTATTTATTTTTAAAGCATTAAAAATGTCATCTATAGGTTACTCTTCAGAGCTGTTGTTTCTCAAAACTCTAATTTCAGGGAAATTAATCTTTACCACTTGCTTATGATAGAGAAGATTATCAAATTATCACACATTTGATTTCATAAATACTTACTGTCACTTCCAATCTAGGGACAGAGCTAGGGTAGGCTCAAGGATCCTTCCAGTTTCTCAGGCTCTCCTTTTTCTTCCTCCTGGCTCTTGCCATTCCCTTCTTTTGTACCCTTTCTTATTCCATTCTGCATCTCTTTCCAACTCATAGCCACTACCCATTCTCCATTGCCCTTTTAGAAACTTTTCTATAATTTTCATCAACTTTTAACTCTTAATCCCTTTAATTCACCTCTACCCTTCTGTTAGTCATTACAGTTAGAATTGGGATAATGATTTCTTCTGTACTAAGAGTAACTAGAAATGTTATATCCAGTAAATAAGGAACAGCAATTTATTTACAAGTAAACAAGAGAAATTAATTTTTTTGCAGAGTCCAAAATCAAGGTTTCAACCAGATGGTATTCCCTTGAAGGATCTTGGAAAGCCTCCTTCCTTGACTTTTGCAGCTTCTGTTGGCCACTGGCATTTCTCCCCTTGTGGCTTCCTAACTCCAATCTTTGCCCCAATCTTCACATGGCCTTCTAACTCTATGTTCATCTTATCCTTTGTGTCTTTTAGAAGAAGATTTGTTACTGGAGTTAGGAACCACTCAAATGACTGAGGGTGATCTCATCACCTAAGATTATTAATTTAATTACATCTGAAAATATCTTTATTGTCCACTTTAAGGTTATTATTCATAGATTCGAAGCATTTAAGACATGCATATACATATTTAGGAGGATACCATTCAAAATAGTGCTGTAAACTTCCCCTTATATCATGTCATTTGATCCTTATAACAAAATGATACCCAGGGGAGAATATTTTATTATGTCCATTTTGAAGATGAAGAAATAATTGCTCAGAGAGGTTAAATGAATGTTTAAAATAATGTGGTCTTTTACATGGCAGAACTGTTAAGATACAGGAATGCCTCATGTACTTGTTCTTCACTTTAGTGCACTTAGCAGATACTGTGTTTTTGACAAATTGAAGATTTGTGGCAAGTTAGAGTCCAGCAAGTCTATTGACACCATTTTCCCAACAGCGTGTGCTCACTTTGTGTCTCTGTGTCACATTTGGGTAATTCTCCTAATATTTCACACTTTTCATTATTACATGTGTTATGGTGATCTGTGATCAGTGATCTTTTTTTTTTTACTTTTGTAATTGTTTTGGGTCACCATGAAACTATGCCCATATAAGATCATGAACTCAATAATTATATAGTGTGCTCTGACTGTTTCACCAATCGTCTCTGTCTCTCTCCTCAGTCCTCTCTAATCTCTGCAACATAGTATTGTAATTAGGGTAATTAAAAATCCTCCAATATCCTCTAAATGTTCAAGTGAAAGAAGAGTTTACATCTCTTACTTTAAATTAAAAACTAGAAGTAATTAAGCTCAGTGAGGAAGGCATGTCAAAGGTTGAGATAGGTGAAAAGCTAGAACTCTTGCATCAACAACTTGCCAAGTTGTGAGTTCAAAGGGAAAGTTCTCAAAAGAAATTGAAAGTACTACTCTAGTGAGCACGCAAATGAAAAGACATTGAAGCAGCCTTATTTCTGATATGAAGAAAGTTTGAATGGTCTGAATAGAAGATCAGAATAGAAATCAACCACAACATTTTTTCAACCAAAGCCTAATCCAGTGGAAGACTCTCACTCCAATCCTATCAAGGCTGAGAGCAGTGAGGAAGCTAGCAGAGATTGGTTCATGAAATTGAAGGAAAGAATCCTCCATAACATGAAAGTGCAAGGTGAAGCAGCAAGTGCTGATTAAAAAGCTATAATAAGTTACCCATAAAATCTACATAAGATCATTGATAAAGGTAGCTACACTAAACAACAGATTTTCAATGGAGATTAGACAGTCTTCTAATGGAAGGCTGGGACTTTCTATTGCTATCTGAGACTTTCATAGCTAGAGAGAAGTCAATGCCTGGCTTCAAGGCTTCAAAGGACAAGCTGATTCTCTTATTAGGGAATAATGCAGCTAGTGACTTTAAGTTAAAGCCAAATTTCATTTTCCACTCTAAAAATCCTAGAGCCCTAAAGAATTATGCTAAATCCACTCAGGAGAAGAAAACAAATAACCAAAATCAGATATAAACTAAATGAAACTGAGAACAAAAGAATTATTCAGAAGATTAAAAAAGCAAAACGTTCATTCATTAAAAAGACCAACAAAATTGATAAAGCCTTGGTCAATTAGCCACAAACAGATCTACGGAACAGAACAGAGAAGCTAGAGAAGAAAACACCCTTCTATTGCCATCTGATCTTTGACAATGCAAACAAAAGCATATACCAGGGGAAAGAATCCCTATTTAATAAATGGTTCTGGGAGAACTGAATAGACACATGAAACTGGACCCACACCTCTCACCACTTAAAACAAATTAACTTATGATGGATAAAAGATTTAAATCTAAGACACAAAACCATCAAAACCCTAGGCAAGAGAATAAGAACAACTCTTAATCTTATCAGCCGAGGAGAAGAATTTATGAAGATCCCACTGGTAATCACAGCAACAACAAAATAAAATAAATGGGACCTGATCAAGTTGAAATGTTTCTGCACAGCCAAGAACACAATCAAGAAAGCAAAAAGACAACCTTCAGAATGGGAAAAGATATTTACATGCTATGAATTTAACAAAGAGCTAATAACCAGAATCTACAAATAACTCAAGCAAATCAACAAGAAAAGCACAAACAACCCCATTAAAAACTGGGCAAGAAACATGAACAGAACCATTTCTCCTGTGAACAGATGAATGGCCAAAAAACATACAAAAAAAATATTCATTGTCCCCAATCATCAGGAATGCAAATCAAAACCACTTTGCGATATCACCTAATCTCAGTAAGAATGATACATATTACAAGGTTTCAAAGCGTGGAGAGAAGGGAACACTCATGCAATGTCATGGGACTGCAAACTAGTGCAGCCTTTATGGAAAGAAATATGGAGATTCCTCACAAAATTAAAAGTAGATGTATCATTTAATCCTGAAACCCCATCACCATCTACCCTTCCCTCCACAAAAAGTTATTTTATCATAAAGACATTTGCACTCAACTGTTTATAGCAGCACAATTAACAATTGCAAAGATGTGGAAAGAACCCAAGTGCCCTTCAATACTTGAATGGATTAATAAATTGTGGTATATGTATAGTATGGAATACCACTTAGCCATAAAAAGATAGGAATTTTATATCTTTTGTAACAACCTGGATGGATTTGGAGCACATTTTCCTAAGCAAAGTACCACAAGAATGTAAAAAGAAGCGTCGGATCACATGTGCTCAGTACTAAGTTAGAACTAGTAGATTGACAACTACATGCTCATATAAGATGAAAACCTCAATTAAATTCAAGTAGGGGGAAAGGGATTGGTTAAGGGATTGAGTGGTGTGCACTGGGTATATTGCACAAGTATATGACACACTTCCAAATACAACTAGGACTTTAACCTTAAAAAAGCAAACTAAATAGCCTGAACAGAGATACCCTCTTCTTAATCTGAAGTTAAAAAAAAAACAAAACATTTTTAGCAATATTAATTAAGGTATGGACATTGCTTTTTACAACATAATACCGTTGCAAGCTTAATAGATAACAATATATTGTAAACATAATTTTTATATGCACTGGATATCTAAGAAGTTCATATGACTTGCTTTATTGAGACATTTCCTTGATTGAGGTAGTCTGGAACAAAGCCCATAATAACTCTGAGCTATGAATATACTACGTATTATTATCTATTGCTTTCTAACACTCTGTAAAACCATTTAGAAGATAAACGACCCGATGTCCAGTCCTGAAGAAAGCTGATTCTAGAATGCACAAATTTTATTTTCTGCTCTTACCACTTTGTGGTGCCAATTATGTTCCCAAGTTTTGCTCTGGTGGTTACGCTAGCATCTCTTATATTCTGCTTATAAATTGGTGAACATATAGCTTAACCCACTTCCTGTTCTAAGCCCACAAATAAAAGCTGTGACTCCTTCTGACAAAAATAGTTCTTCCATATTAAGCAATGGAAAGTCTGTAATAGCTTTTCATCTTAAAGGAAAAAGAAGATACAGTGAAATGGATGGTTACCTGACCTGGGCCGCCTAGGGTCCATATCTCATTAATTGTCTGTTTGATGAGGAGGTAGAGTTGCCTTTCTGAAATATTAACTGAGAGTTTGCTTTCCCTCGTGGCTTTAATTCTCAAAATGTAAAAGATGCTGTAACCTTTCTGGCCACCTCGTATGTGGCACTGCAGAGAGGTCCACCTGCCTACATTGATCACTGAGAAGAGATGGAAATGCCCATGGCTGAAAAAGTCCAAGGCAAAAGGGGAAATCCATGCACCACGCTGCAATAGGGCACCATGCTTATTTAAACAGAAACCCCGGGCTGAGCTGGATAGCCAGCATTTTCCTAGCCTCAGAAACATGGCATTAGTGAAATGTCAGCTTGCGTTAAGATCAGCGGTGGCCTTTGCTGCACACATTCTTCCATGTTTCTGCACAAAGATAGCAGAACACAGCCATGCCTCTGCTCCGAAGATCGATCTGCCTTCATGTCTGATATTACCTTACATCGCCGGGGCCAGGCGGGTGTGAGAGAGGGGGGCAAAGGCACCGTGTTTACTCACTGAACCTTGAGGTAGAGCTTTAGCAAGTGGCTGGGCGGCTTTGAGTCACTGAACTGACTGCAGTTGGGGCCCCCTTTTAGGGTTTGCAGTGATAAGAGCAGATCTCTGAGGAGTTGAATGTCTGCGTGATCTAAAACCAGGGCAGTCAGGCTGAAGAGGATGTGTGCACGAACCTGTTTGCACTGAATACTCCCCATAAATAATTTACAGACATGACTGCTAGCTGTTATTACAAAAATACTCGATTGCATTTTGACACATGCATCCACCTTGTAAGTCAATAGATATGGTTTCACCTAGACTTGGCTTAAGTCACCCATCCCGTGTGTTTTCTCACTGTGTAATTTAGCACTCCCAAACCAGAGGGAGAGGAGCCGCCTTCTGAGGAACCTGCACCTTCAGCAAAACAATAGATCACGTCCTTCCACATTCTATTTTATTGTTCCGTAATAGGCTTTTGATTTCCTCCTTATCCTCTACATAAAACTCTCGTGAATTTTAAGTCATTTGCACCTAATTTTAAAGTGAAATTATTTGGATACGAGAAATATTTTTCTGCTTTACTCATTCTATGACACTGCTTGGTGTTTTCTCCGAAATGCACTTGAACTTCCAGGAAGCTTTTCACTACTGGTTAATTTGAACCCTCTTCCCTACCCCTCCAAAATAGTGTGGCTTTCTTTAGACTGGCATTTTCACCAAAGATGAGAGTATTGCTTCACAAAGACAAAACCCATGACTTTGTAAATTCTTCCCAGGAAGTAGGAAAGCAGCTTCTGCTTTCGGTCATCTCGGAAACATGTAATAAAGCATCCTCCTAAATACGTGAGACAGGAGCCACACTAGAGCTCCTGGGGATGGCTGATAAAGTTACATGACTCTTTCCGTTCCTTTTTTTTTTAAAGCCAGCCTGAGAACACCATTCAGATATTACTGTCTTTATGACCAATCGATAGCAGAGTTGCAGGGTCTCCCTTATTCTTTGATGAAATACATTTATATGCAATGAAGGATTGCATGTATATTTAATAAGAAACTCCATTATGTGTACACAGGGCGGGAGAAAGGAAAAAAGAAGCTGTTTGTGCTGGCTGTGGTGTGCTATAATAAGAAACGTGTCTGAAAATTATTTGCTACAGATTTAAAAGGATAATCTTGGGTAGAGGAAAAGGCAGGTAGGAAATGGTGGTTCCGGATGAAGATGGCTTTTAAATATTCACATACTGTAAGTACAAAGCACCTGACAGTGAGCCCTTGCTAATACAACCACATTCTCTCATTAGAAACCAGCTATTCTTCTAGGGTACAATGTTTAGAATTTGGAAAAAGGAAACTTGTGGCCTGGCAGAATTTGCTGTCAGAATGATGTTTTTCTACATCCACGCACATGTAAACACACACAAAACTACTAACAGTCCTTTGGTGAAAGGCTTGTTCTTCTTGATAGAGAATTACACAGTAGCGGTTGCCCTGGGTTGGATGAGTTGTGTCCTGTACAGATATATATGCAGTTCAGCTGGAAGAACTAATTTGAAAGGCCTAACGCTTTAAATTACCTGAAGGTGGCAGCATGTCTGGGTAAATTAATCTACTTATAAAGTCCTTTAAAGCTGAAACTTTAAAAATATCATTGTCAACAAATGCTATCCCACAACATCTCTGCAATCTGTAAGAAATTTTTATTAAGTGAATTTCGTATTCACTGAGGATTGACTAAACTAATACGCTAATTAGAGAAAATTAGGCATATGGATGATAGAAGAGAGGATCCTTAAATAATCAAGGTAAGGTAATGTTACCTCTGGTGGATTTTTATATGTCTGGTTCTACCTCGAGTTCTGTTGTCTTTTCCTGGTACCTTACATTCACCCTTACACTAATTCTATTTTCATCTACTTTCCACATAGCTAGCAAAAGAAGATCTTCCACATAGCCGATAGGTCTCTGGACGCTTGCCTTGACTCTGGACACTCCATTCTTCCATCAGCCTCCTATGAGCTGTCACTCTCAACCAGCCTCCCCCAGGCACCTGGTCCTTCCTGCACAGACTCATGATTGCCCCTCAGCCCCGACTCGTCTTCTCCTCAGCTGCCAGGGCCTCGTAGTAAGAGCATCTTGCTGGCTAGTTTGCTGTTACACATGGCTTCAGGGTAAATCAGTCTTCTCATGAGGCTCCCGAAGTTCTTCTGACTTATCTCTGTGCCAGCCTTCAAGAGTCACAGCCTCTGGGTCCTCCCAGCATTTAATGCCTCTGCTCTAGTCCCATTCCCCAAAATTTTCAATGGCCACCCATTTTCTCTTCCCTATAAGGAATTTCCTGCTAACTTGAGCTCATGCTATTACTATCTTCTATGTACAAGTTTTTTATACATCTGCAATCTCTTAGCCTCTCAACTGTGATTTCATCTGCCTCGAATAAACTCCTCTCTTTCTCTCCCTCATTGTCACTTTTCATTTGTCCCTCTAGATTCCGTTTGAACAGTTCTTCCCAGAGGGCATCAGTGACTCTCTAAGATAGGGGGTTCAAATACTAAGTACTTGGTGTCAGTGTGTGAGATAGTTTCAGAGGTCTGTGATGAAATGAGAAAAAAAAACCTATTCTCACAAAATAATATGTGATCAATATTGCCTTTTATTACAAAAGTATACATTTCTACTTTGGGGGTCATAACATGATATGAAATGAGAGTAATAGTAGAACATATTGGCTCAGCGCCTGTGGTTCAACTGGCTAAGGTGCCAGCCACATACACCTGAGTTGGCAGGTTCGAATCCAGCCTGGACTCACCAAACAACAATGACAGCTGCAACCAAAAAATAGCTGGGCGTTGTGGTAGGCACCTGTAATCCAAGATACTTGGGAGGTGGAGGCAGGAGAATCGCTTGAGCCCAGGAGTTGGAGGTTGCTGTGAGCTGTGATGCCACACTACTCTACCCAGGGTGACAGCTTGAGGCTCTGTCTAAAAAAAAAAATAGTAGGACATATTTTGATGGGTTGACTTGGGATATTAAAAACTTGACCATCATATCAATTGCTCAATATTTGTTTTGAAAATTTTTGGTAAATGAACTTATAAATCTGAAAGCTCTCTCCTAAGGTAGTGACCTATGTATACAACTACAGTAACACCATGCTGTAGTATAATGATTGCCTTATTACTGGTGTCTTTGGACTGGGAGTACTTACCTGATAGTCATCAAAGCATCCTCAGTAGCCAGCACAATAAATACTCAGGTGAAAGAAATAGCTGGAAAATATTTAACATTTTTATTGCACCAAGAATATTAGTCTACTTCTTTCATTAAGCAGTTCTTCCTCTGAGTGGACCCATAAGCAAATCCAAGGAAGAGCTTCAAAAAACATAAGAACAGCCTAAAATGCTATGCAGAATTTTCATATACAGCAAATATACACTCTTTTTTTTTCTTTTTGGTCTGGGGAGAAAATCTATAGCATTTTCAAAGAAATCATAGCCCTCAAAAGATCAATGACCCATGGCAAGAACTCCATCCTTCACTACGGACTCATTTAGTATTTCCAGAATATTTGAGATATGTGAGAGTTCCTACTGACAATGGAGCTTCAAAAATGCATAAGGTGCAGTTCATTCCTTCGAAGAACTCATTCACAGGCTGGCCCAACAGACCAGGCAAATAAAAACTACTAGTGGCAAAGGCTGCAATAAACATACGTACTTATGTGTGATTGTGCAGGATAAAGCCTGGTGGGGGAAGGATTACCAGGAGAAAGTGATGTTTAAGTTGGGTCTTAAAGATTAAACAATTTATGAAACAGCAAATGAAAGAGATAGGAAAGATATTCTAACTGTCCAAGTTAGAGTCAAAAGTAAGCAAAAGCAGGAACAAAATCTGCCAAGGGTGCACAGACACTGTGTAATACAAAGAAACACATATGCCCACAATTCTTTTTTCATCTCTAGTAACATCTAATCTAGTGTTAGTGACCTGACAGTTACTGTTTCAAACCTGCTACAGAATATGGATAAGTCATGCCATAGCATAATAACAAATTTAGGTTATTAAAAGTAGTTTCAAATGTAAGGAATATATTAAAAACTTCTTACTCTAATCCAAACTAGTTGAAGTTAAATGTTGTGGATTCACTTGAGGTCTGTTCCTGCTATTGGTGAAGAACAGCTATGTGGTTGGCAAGGCAGGAGAATAACAAAGAAGGGTGAAGGCTGAGTTGGTCCCCTAGGCTTGGTTTGGGTGTACCTGCTGTGCACAGGGCTGATAGCAGCTCATTGGGTGCCTTTGAGCAAAGAAGATTTGGGTGCCCCTTCCTATGTGTTCAATCTCATGCCAGGGCGTGTAACTTGGTGAGTAAAATGTGGGCTGGACTCTGGCCTCCACTCACCTCCTAGCTGGGTGCTTTGAATTCTCAAGTCCTGAGATGCAACAGAGACAGGACAAATGAGATACAGGCATATTTTCCTGAATTTCGGGATAGATTGAGCTGATCTGCGTTGAGCTGACCTTTGGATGGTAAGAGCAAGCCACAGCTTAAGCTCCAGAAAGACACGTGTCTACTGTGAGCCTTCATTAAATCTTGCAACATTCTGACAGGCACAATGCATTGCAACAGGAATAAAGAGCTAAACCTGGCACATTTTAGGATATGAAGCTCCAGAGAATGGTAATTCTAGAGGAAAAAAATACCATAGGTCCACTGGTTAGAAGGAAAATTTCAAGGTTAACAGCAAACTATAGATTTCCAATCAGAATAGCATTATATTGAATGAAAAATGGTCCTAGCTGTACTCATAATGTAATGGATTTTTTCCCTAGCATTTGAACTATCTCCTCTTCTAAAGAGTCTCAGTAAGTACAGAGAATTCTTAAAGTGGATATGACTTTGAGTAATTCAATATGTAAAATACAAATACTGAATATAATAATATGTATCATTCATATAAATAGATAAAATCATCTATCTATCGCCAGACCATTAAAGAAGAGTGTGAGCCTCTTAAACATATCCCTGGACTGGTTTTATGCTGGTCTTTCCATTTTTTTGTGGTGGAAATTATAAACCTCAGGGAAGATGTTACTCTAATGCAAGCCCAGAAGTCAGCTATACACTACTCCTATCACCTCAAAGGCTGCAGAAAGCAGTTGGGTGTTCTCCATAATCCCAAAGTTAACATAGATCAGTGTATGATGTCTTCTATTCTTCTGAAAGACACAAAGTTCCCAGCTTAGAGAATGGAAAGAACACATAGATTCCTATATTTCAAAACGCAAATAAAATGAGGATATGTGAGTTTGGTAGATAGACTATAAACTCCTTGGATGCACTGTCTTTTGCCTGTATACAAACACTAATTGTTTCATTATTATTTATTGAATGACTGTCTTGGAAGAAGAGAGAAAAAGTTCTGGAAAGCATGATGACTTGTGTTAAGTTCTTAAAAATATATTGTTTTCTGACCTCCTAGAAGATATTAAATTTTTCTGATGTTAAGTTTAATCCTTATCTTTCATGACTATTTCTTTTTCTATTTTTAAATGGGTCTTAGGTGACTTGGAGCTAAACTCCTGAACCCTTGTTTTCATATAGTCCAAAACTTAGGGCTGCCCATTGCACTCATGGCATCTCCAGGCACTTCACCAGTGAATGGCTAATATTGCCTGCCTAGTAAGGCCAAATGAATGACTCCAGAAAATTCATGCTTTACCAGCAAAACAGATCCTGCTGGATGGGATGTTTGCTAAGCTGTCATTATATCTGGGTTTTCAACAGTGTCATCAAGAAAACGCATTGTTTCCATGTGTATGAGGCAATCCACCTTTTTTACTCCCAATTTTATGCCTATTTCAACACATCTATTTCCTTTGGCCCACAAGGCATTATTGTTTGCATTATAGTATTCTTGGTACACATACAAACCATTCACCACAAAATTGCCAAGCTCAAAGACACAAGCTCAAGCACACTAGATCCCACTGCCTTAGTTCCTGAACATCTTTATTCCATTTTCTCATCTTCCTTTGTGTTTTCCAACTCATTTTCCTTCTACTTTTCAAACTCAGTAGGTGAGCTGTTGGCAGCATTCTGAAATAAGTAGAAATCCTCTCCGATTTCTTGATACTCTGTGGGGGACACAAGAGAACTGTTTTGCTGGATGCAACCCATACTTAATTGCTGCCAAATTCAGAACCACAGACGTGGCCTTGATCATCCATAGGCATAGGTGATGGATAGCTCCTCCAGCAGTCTGCTAAGCCATCCATCTCTGTAGGAAAAGACAGGGATAGCTGCAGAGAGCAGAGCTGACATCAGCAGAAATGACCACAAGAGTCAGATGAAAAGGCAGTGGAGGAGGGGAAGCAGCCCTCAGCCGGCTCTCTGAGGCCCTTTGTGAACAAGGGCAATTCTAGCCACTATGGCCCAGACCCTTTGCAGATCTTTCAGTGCAAAGAAAATGGCATATGTGTACATAGGGGTAGGCGGTCATAAAAGATTGGCAGAACCAATAGGTCAAGAATATTTCTCATCTAACTTTTCTTGCATTTCAAAAGATGGAAACTTAAACTGATGTAAAGTGTACACACAGCAATCCATCAGATGCTTGAGTCTGTGTTATGGATTGGAACATTATTATTGAATAAAGCTTCCACTATGTCTAAGTGGCAAAGCCGATGAAAGTGACACAGTGCTTACCTTCTGGAACATAAAACCTTGATATAATTTTTCTGTGAACATAAAGTTAAAGTAAAAATGAGGCTAATAGTCTAGGTAACTTACGGGATTTATAAAAGGGTTGCTTTGTTGATAACAGATGACCATAAAATGTACTTCTATGATGCGTGTAGCTCTATATGAGGATATAGTTTTAAGCAAAGAGGATATTGTGCCTCTTATATCAGTTATTCATGGTAGAAACAGTATCAACATTACATATTTTTGTATTATTAAAGTGGGTCGAGTAGTATCCCCCAAATACATGTTCATCTGGAGTCTCAGCATGCCATTTTATTTGGGAAAGGGATCTTTGCAAGTGTATTTAATCGAAGGATTTGGGAGTGAGTTCATCCTGGCTTGGGATAGGCCCTAATCCAATGGTGGTGTTACTGTAAGGCCCGAAAAGGAGAAGACACACAGAGACGCCAGAGAGGAGGTCATATGAAGACAGAGGCAGAAATGGGAATTATACATCTGCAAGCTACAGATACCAAGGGTTTCCAGGAAACACCGGGGAACTGGGGAAAGGCACAGTATGTATCTCTCTCAGAGCTTCCTGAAGAAATGAACTCTGGTGTCACCTTGACAGCTGATTTCCAGCCTCTGGAACTGTGAGAGGAAAAAGTATCTATTGTTTTAAGCCACCCAGGTTGTGATAGAAGTCCTAGGAAACAAATACAGTTATCTATCATTATGATTTTATAGCAATCATTTCAGTCCAGATTTGTGCCCAACTTCTTGCCTAAGCTCCAGACGCAGATGGCCCACTGCTCACTTGTTGTTGTATTGGTCAGGGTTTTCCAGAGAACCAGAATCAAAAGTTATTTGGTCAAAATATGAGAGATTTCACACACATACACAGACACAAACACACACACTCATTCATGCACACACAAAAGATGTATTTAAAAGGAGTTGGCTTGTGTGGTATGAGAGCTGACAAGTTTGAAAGCTACAGGGTAAGCTGGCGGGCTGGAGAGACAGGTGAGAGTTGACGTTGTAGTCTGGTGTCTGAATTCCTCCTTTTTGGGAAACCTCTGTCTTTGTTCTTAAGACCTTCAGCTGATTAGATGAAGCCAACTCCCATTAGAGAAGGTGATGTGCTTTACTTAAAGTCAATTCATTGTAAATATTAATCATATCTAAAAATATAGACAAGTATTGGACCAAACAACTGGTCACTATAGTCTAGCCAACTTGATGCATAAAATTAACTGTCACAGTTGTCTAACAGACAACTCGTACTTAAAAAAACCCTGACTAGTCCTCCAGAACAATAGCTTTCCCACAGTATTTCCTATTATCTGTTATTCTGGCTAATAAAAAATCTAAACTGGATGGTGCCTGTGGTTCAAAGGAGTAGGGTGCTGGCCCCATATACCAGAGGTAGAAGGTTCAAACCTGACCCTGGCCAAAAAAAAAAAAAAAAAAAAAAACGCAAAAAAAAAAATTAAATCATCTTAGATTGTTTTTTCTTCCTCAACATGATACATACCCAAACCCTGGCTCACCACCTTCTTGGCCACCATCTTAGCCAAATCTTTTCCCACCTGGATCTCTAAAGTAGCTTCCCGGCTAGCAATCCATATCTACCACCATGGCCCTGGGGATCCATTATACATGCACGTATATATAATTTAAACATGTTTCTTTTTTTTTTTTTTTTGAGACAGAGCCTCAAGCTATCCCCCTGAGTAGAGGGCCATGGCATCACAGCTCATAGCAACCTCCAACTCCTGGGCTCAAGCGAGTCTCCTGCCTC
>CAUYQV010161779.1:0-10248 GCA_963574575.1 Galagoides demidoff | reverse complement strand
CTCGGGAGTGGATGAAGGTTAAACAAGGGCACAGGGCTGGGATCCTGATCCACTAAGTGTGTAAGTGTGTGTGTTATGTTTCGCTGAATTATCCATAAACTATGGCAGGCATCCTCAAAGTATGGCCTGCGGGCCACATGTGGCCCACCGAGGACATTTATCCAGCCCACTGGATGTTTTTGCTGCTGCTGCCTGTCCTGCTTAGCAGCCAACTTGTCCCGGGGCCCATAGTCCGGCCCTCCAATGGTCTGAGGGATGGTGAACTGGCCTCCTGTTTAAAAAGTCTGAGGACCCCTGCTTCCTTGAAGGCAGATTGTGGTCACTCAGAATGAAGACCATGCCTGTCTCTGTACCCCTAATTCCAAGTACGTCACTCAGGGCGTAACTGGGCATTAGATAAATACGCGAAGCTTGCTGGCTCCACATCAGACAAGTATAGACTGAAAAACTAACTGACATCCCTACAGTAACACGCTGCCTTTCAAACAGGTTCCCTACTTCTCCATCTCCAACCTGTAATACAACTAGATTATGTAGCAAAATGTCCCAGAGATACTCAAGGCAGGAGAAAAAAATGCTTCTTAAAGTCGAGAGTAGTAAGAATATTTTTTTCTTATGTCTACTGAAACTGCTTTGGTCCAGATCAGCCTACCTTCAAATCAATAGTTATGATTTTTCATTATCGTGAAAGAGGAACAACTCTCTCATCCCCCAGATGGGCTGTTACAGCATCACTGGGCCATTTTCTCCACATATGAGCATAGAAACGAAAAGAGGAATATTCCAGGGATTAATGTTTCAAGCAAAAGCCATTCTGGGTTTCACTGTAATCTTTCAACAGAGTCTTCTTTCTGGTTCTCTGAAAACACATTTTCCATATAAAGGAAAATCACTTGACTTTTAAGGCAAAAACCAAACAAAGATTGCCTGATGAACATAGTTCATAAAACCCGCTGGGGAGAAATTCCTTATACCACAAGAACAGGAGAATATTACTACAATTTGGACAAACTGGAAAAGCTGATGCAAGAGTGTCAATAGCTTTTTCCTCAAGAGGATTCCCCAAATTTCTCTGTACATGTCTAAGCCAGTGTGGGCTGAGTATTAGGCACATGGGGTAGATGCAGCCACATTTCCCACATCTGACGCAAACACAGCCTTGCCTGACACGTCTAGGGAGTGACCCTTCTTCGCAATCTGTCAGCTCGGGTCCACTCACTCACCTCTGCCAGGCCCTGCAGAAACAGCACCGATGGTGACACAGGGGACGCCTCACAGCTCACAGTCAGGTGCGTGCAGCCAGGTGTGCCCAGGGCAGAGCTGTGCACTGTGCTGTCACCACAGGTGTGACAACCATAAGCCGGAGGGGCTGCCAGGAGACTGTGGGCCCTGGGAGATGGTTTCAAGGGAGGAGCCAGGGTGAGTCCGAAGGGGTGGGCAAGGGTTTCTGAAACATCAGCCCTCCAGAGAACTCACAGATAGAGACTTTGTAAAAGCAAACGGGATGCCCCAGGGCGTTCGTGCAGCGGGCCAGCTTCCCTGTCATTCTGGACAGGAGAGGATCACCAGTGTCAGCACCTGGTACCGTGGGGGTTATATTCACACTGATTAGACGAGAAGAGGAAATATCCATCACCAGTCTTTGAATAAACCACAAATTAGATTCACAGCCTAAAAAGCCCAGGGAGAGGGGAGGCGTCTGTAAGAGCTGTGCTGTTGACAGAAGGGGCGGCTGAGTGGCCATCAGGCACCTTGAAACTGTGGCCTGTGTCACTCTGCAGCAGCCCAGTGACCCTCAGCACCTCTGCATGAGTCACCGGGACGCACAGCAGCCTGACCCTATCAGTCAGGTGGACACAGCTCTGAGCAGACCCATAGCACAGTGTTAAACGCTGTCCTAGTGGGCATCTCAGGGCCAAGCGAAGATATGGAGGAACCACCTGCGGGGAAGAGTGAGGGTGCTCTCCCCAAAGTGACTCTAAACTGAGGCCAGAGGAGGAGCCAGAAGAAAGGGTGGGCGGGGAACACACCACAGCCTGGGAGCAGCCTATGAAAGGCCCCTGAGCATATCACAGTGGGGGTGTGTCTGTGTATCTGCGTGTGTCTTGTGTGTGTCTGTGTGTGTCTGTGTGGCAGCAGAGATGAGCATTTTAAGTAAGACTTTCCTAAGAAACAGGTCACCACTGACCCTGAGGTCACCTGTAGGAGCCCGATGCTGCAGGTGGCAGGAGCAGTCACAGGCCCTCAGCGCATACCCGGTGGGAGCAGGCCCTGCTCTCAGAAGCTCCTTTGGCTACAGTGGAGAACAGGATGGAAGGGACCAGGCAGGGACCAAGAGGACAGCCAGCGATGAAATTTAAGTAATCCAAAACCAGCCCTGGGAAATTGAAGAGTGATTTGAAATACCACTTAGAAGAATAAATGAAAGAGAACAGACATAACTCCTTCCAAGCCCTCTACTCTCTTATCTCAACCAAGATACCAAATTTATTTTCAATCCACTATAATCAAAATGCGGGGACAGCAGACAAGACAGACTGACGATGGATCAGGGGGACAAAGAGTCAAGAAATGCACCCAAGTGTGTGTGGGAATTTAGGTTATTATAAAAGAGGCAAGTTGGAATTTTTTTTAAACAAGGCTTTTACCATAGCTATTAACCATTAATAACAAAATAATTCTAGATGAAGTAAAGATTTAAATGCATAAAACAAAAATAAATGGCTGGGTATGGTGGCTCACACCTATGATCCCTGTACCTTGGGAGGTTGATATTGGAGTTAAAGACCAGCCTGAGCAACATAGCAAGACCTCATCTCAACAAAAACTTAAAAAATCATCTGGGTGTGGTGGTAGCACCTGTAGTCCCAGGTATGTGGGAGGCTGAGGCAGGAGGATGCCTTGAGCTAAGAAGTATGAGGTTGCTGTGAGCTATGCTGAGACCACTGCTCTCACGCCTGATAGAGCAAGACCTTGTCTCTAAAATGAATGAATGAATGAATAATAAAACAAGTAAAGCCTATTACTAGACAATTCACGAGAAAAGAAAAGCAGATGCTAAGTAAATATAGACATAAATTTTTACCCAGGAGATTGGCAAGTATCAAAGAGGTTTGTAGGGGAGTGTAAACAGGCATGTCCTTTCTGGGTCATCA
The DNA here is from genome assembly GCA_963574575.1 of Galagoides demidoff. Taxonomy (NCBI): domain Eukaryota; kingdom Metazoa; phylum Chordata; class Mammalia; order Primates; family Galagidae; genus Galagoides; species Galagoides demidoff. The sequence continues at coordinate 7,093 of CAUYQV010161779.1, read as the reverse complement.
AACCAACGGCTTTATGTGCACTCTGTGTGACCTAGAAACTGCATTCCTAGGAATTTATCCTAGGGAAATAACTGCACAGTTACCAAACATGTATGTTTGATAATGCCAACAGCAACATTCGAAATAATACATTAGTAACAACCAGAAAGTCCTTACAGAAGCAGTGAAATACTATAGACATTTAATGTAAAGATACAGAGCTATTCTGATTACATGAAATGATACAAAATATCAGTATGTAAATAAACTAGGTCAGAGGTCAGTGGGGACAGTAAAATTCTATTGTATTTAAGGGAAATTTATAAAGAACTATTAACACATTTCTCTGATGTTGAGACTGAAATTGATTTCTATTTTATTCTTATGCATTTTCTGAAATTTTCTTGCCATGAATACATATTACTTTTATAATCAGGAAACAGAGCAGATACTCTTATTTTCCCTTATAAAGAAAGCCAAGAATATCCCTGATGGTGGAGCCACTAACGTGAGGACTGGGGACGGAGACACTGCCTGTGTCAGTCCCACCACACTGGCAACCTGCCCACGACGCAGCTTCTCTCTGTGGACGCAGGGAGAAAAACTCACACAGAGAAACTTTCCAGAGTTCTCAACTACCAACCCTCAAAAGAAAAACAAACCGTCAGGATTACTGAATACGTTACAATATATTTTGCACAGATAATGCAGACACTAAAAACACTTTCCCACCCAGGCCACATACCCCAAACCATGTCAGATATTCTCACCAGACACATTAGCACCAGAAACACATTTTCCTCTTGTAGGAGGCCCATGTCTTACTTGCACGAATCCTCACTTAATTCTATGTGTTTTTCAACTTACGAAATGATGAGAAGCTGTCTCCTCTACTCTGGCTTTGCACAGCAAGGTAGAATATTTTAATATGCTAAGTGTTGTCCTGATCATCTATAATCAGCAGCAGTCACTGCCACCTTGCTTTTATAATGGACAGTTTTCTAACAAATATTTTGTTCACACTAACATAATTTTAAAAAGACTATACTTAGTGGGAGAACAGTTGTTTTTTTTTTTTTGGCTATCATCAGTAGTATTTCCACTAATATAGGTGAGTTACCATTCGAGGGGGCTATTTCCCTAACAGCTTCACAGTCAATCAACCACAAATCCAGATTCTTACCCAGTTTTGACTTTTTGATGCTAACAGTTTAAATGAGAAATACTGAAAAACCAGAGTGTACCAATTTTAATTTTCTTCCAGCTGCGTAACAGAGTTTTAGATGGTGACACTCACTCAGTTCAACCCCATCTTCCTGACCAGGAGACTGAGGCCCAGAGAACACCCAGCCCTTCCCATCTCAGCATCATTAGCAGAGACCACACCTGACCTTGAACTGCCCGACCTCTGCTGCAGAAAGACCTGATGACCCTCCATCCAAATAACAGTGTTGTCTCCATCACTTGTTCCCATAACAACCATGTGAAGTATTGTTATGATTAGCTTCATTTTACAAAGGGGTAACTTTGGCCTGGAGAACTTACCAGACTTTTAGTCATAAAGCCCAAGGCTACAGACTCCCAGCCAGAGCTCTCCTGCTCTGCAATACCAATTTTCTGTTACTAACTCAATTCAAAGGAATCCATTGTTGAAAATGTTTTAGAACTATAAAATTATATAACAATCTTATTAAAAGATTCTTTAACTTCAAGACAATTATTTTCCAAGGAAAAATATTTCAGAGTATATATCCTCTCAAAGCATCTGCTTTCTAGAGATAATTAAACGTTGAACTCAGAGAATCATGAAAGCTTACCATTCTCAGGCTTAGCAAGTAATTCAAGGGCAATGTTGTCCTGGTGAGCTTTGGTGTCACCAATGTCGTGGTGCCTGCAGCATGAGTAAAAATCAGCAATGTAGGCGGCCAGGGCTTCCGAGGCCGAGAAATACGCCTGTTCTCTATACTGGATGGAGCCATCAATTTTAAAGGATATGCCGCTTGGGACTACGGCTGCCGGAAGAAAAGGCTCAGAAGTGCTGCCTTCCGCCATGGATGCCTCAAAATGGGCCTTGCTGCCCATCTGTCAAGAAATTCTAAATATAAAAAAGGTACGTAAGATTTCCGTTAAATAGGAATGGATGATAATATGGAACCCTTGCTAAACTTTCACTGTGTGTGATTACTTTTTACAAACAGAATTACTATTTATCCTCTTTCATGCTTTATATAGACTTGGTTTTCAAGCAGTGTTTGTTGATTGACATGCAGTTTACTGTCATGGTGAGAACTGTAAACTGCATATTGGAAACTCATCAGGGAACTCAGAACGGGAGCTTTGCTGGGTGACTTCACCACAGGGGTGTCTCCTGCCTTTGTTTTCAACTTTACTTAAGTAGCTCTGGAACCTTGGATACTTTTATTTGCTAAATGGAAGCAAGGCAAGCTTTCAGAATCACACTCTCACTTCCACTTCCCACGCCTGGCTCCACTCCCTCTTCTGGTGCGAGGGGAGAGCCAGCTGTCAGGACAAGAAGCCAGCAGTGGCCAGGCCTGGCACAGTGGTCCACATGGCACAGAGGGACCAGGGGGCAAGAAAAGAGGCCTGTGAGCAGAGTGGGATGCAGGGAGGACGGCAGCCCTCTCATCTTCTGCCAGCAGGGCACTGGAGCCAGAGCTCGGCGCTGCGGACTCGCCATCCCCTCCTACAGCAGCCACTTACTCCACACAAAAACCATAAAAGGTCGGTCCTATCTGTGTCCTCATCTCCAGAAGAGGAGATGGTAGTACACAGAAATTAAGCAGCTTGTCCAAAGCCAGAGAGCAGGTAAAAGACAGGCCCGGCTGACCTTGGGCAGTAAGTCCTGAGCGTGAACATGGCCTCTGCTCAGACCACCTCACGTGTGGGGAACTGCCCTCATGGCCTACAACCTCTAAATATTCACCAGAACTAAAATGCTAGTGATGTCTGCTGGACTCAGGGGCCTCAGTTCTGCGGGTTCTAGCCCCTTTGAGATACTCGGAGCCCTCATGAGCGTGTGCGGAGAAGGCACTGCTCGTTTCATCAGCAACACAGACACAGATGCCACTGAGTAAATGCTCACCTTTTTGGTCCTTTGAAATTCCACTGGATATGTTGTATTTTTAGAATGTTATGTTATGTGACATCATAATACCTCCATTTTGCATCTATGGAATTTTTTTTAGTTTCTCTAATGCAACAGAGTTACACAGAGGCCTTTGAGAATCAGAGGAAAACCATAAATCCCCTTTCTACAGAATGCCCCGTGCAGGGCACAGAGGCAAAGAGGCTCCACAGTTCCTGAAGCTGGCCACAGTCCCCTGTGTCCAGCTAGGAACTTTTGTGTAAAGAAAGGGACACATGTGAAGAGGAAGGAAGGGAAAGTGGGCTGGGAAATGGCCATAAGGAATCCTTATCAGGGACAGGAGGAGCCAGGACCTCACATGCTCCCAGATACGATGATAAAGCATCTTCCAACTTTAAAGGCCCAGCCCAAGGCCCCTCTCCTCTGTCAGTCATGCCCTCTGTGGTCCTCCTCTGGATTTTTCAGTGTGGATTGATTCTGTTTCAGATGAACGGCAATGGGCTTTGGAACCAAGAAACCTAGTGAGACTCAGCTCTCTCTTTACTAGCTGTGTGCCTCGATGCCCCCTAATATGCCCCCTTAATTCTGCTTAATAATAATTCTGCTCGTTGGGTGTGGCTGTGTTTGAGCTCCTGCTGCTTCACACAGGGTTGGCTGTATCAGGGGTAAGATTTTGAAATACTTTTAAAATAGGGGGCAAAAGCTGCCCCCCTTTACCTGCTCTTCCCTCCAAGCGTGGCCCGACCTCCTCCTACCCGAGCTGACTCCTTCCCTAAGAAGCCTCAGACCTGTGACCCCACAGCTGGGGCCCTGTCTGGCTCTGCAGGACCCTGCTCCAGGCCATAGCTCAGGCCCATTCTGTCTGTAGTTCTGGCCACACAGGTTGTTAAAGGCTTTGAACACCACTACCCCCAGGGGCCACATTAGACCTTTGCCTCCTCCTACTCTGAATATTTATCTCAACTTAACCCATCTCAGAGTGAGATGTGTATCTTCTGCCCTCTCTAAGCTCAAACAAAATAAGGAGTGGAGGGTGTCCTCACTCCTCAGCCCACAGGAGCAGCTGGTAAATGTTTGTTGAATTGAATTTCAGCCCAAATGCTTCTTTCACTACCAAGCATCCAGTATTTTACTGTAGCAGGAAAACATTCTGAAAGGCAGAAGCTTTGGGCTTATCAGAGGCTGCTGAGAATAAAGCACCCCAGCAGGCGAGCACCCCAAAAGGTGAGCAGGCTGCATTCAAGTCCAGGCTGGGTCAGAGAAGGGCTGAACATGCAGAGACCAGGAGGCTGAGGGGGATCAGGGAGACTGTCCTGTGTTGGTGAAGTCCATTTATGCCAAATCTTCAGCACCACCCAATGTGTAGCCACAGCCGAGAAGTTCAGTTTTTAGTGGAGATTTAAAGACACTTTCTGCATCTATATGGTTGCAGGAATAACACCGTAATGGAAACTTGATAATTAAACTTTTCTAAAACAAAACCAATGTGTAAGAGAGGCCAGTGACCCTGGTAATTGAACACTATTTATAAACTTATGTTTGTTTTGTCACTTTCATTTTATCTGTGGCAAACTGCAAATTCATCCTGTTTTTTTTTTTTCGCTGCGTGGGATTGCAAGGGCTAAGCCAAGAAGAAAATGAACATTCTCATAGTTTACAAAGCAAGAAGACCAACAGTAAGAAAGAGAAGAAAAAGAATCTGTACATCTCCTACCTGCACATCAGACAAAATGCAGACAGTCTGGGTATTTCTCTTAGCAATTTCATGTTTGAAGTTGGTCTGGCTCAATCCTCTTTGATGGCATTTTAAAAAACGAATTAAACCTATAAAATCCTCAGGGTGCATCTGTGTGCCAGAGGCAGCCTGATTCCTGCAGGACGCGGGACACTTCAGGCAGGAGGAATAGAGAGACCAGCTCTGGATCTCTTATCACCTTTGGCCAAATTAGACTCAGTCACATAAGCTGAGTCCCTCAAGCCTGGGCGGAGAGAAAGGTCCAAGGGTTTGTGCCAAGTTCTCTTCCCTCTCTCATTCAACTCAATTAAACACATAATTCCGACTGCCAATGTGTGAGGAACCACACTGGAGACAGCACGGCGATTCTGCAACCAGCCAGGTGTTATTTCCATTACAAGGGCTTGTAGCCCAGCAGGGGAGATGAAGACGGCATATAAATGGGTGTGGCCCAAGGAAAGTCATGCCTGATGGTGAGACATGTGTCTTCAGGAATGTGCTGGGTTCCGTAGGGTGTGAGAGAAGATGCTGGAAATGCTGTGTTGGGGACCAAAGCCTGGGTTTTAGGGCTCAGTGTCACACCTCTTTTATAGAAAAGCAAGCTGAGCCTTGGAAAGCTTTTAGAGAATAAACACCCAGCAAGTACTGGGGCTCACATTCTTTCCCCAAGGCCAGAGTTCGTGCTCAGCTCGTCCATCTTCGCGATATGTGAGGCCACCAGGTCTCCACTGGCCATTTTGTCCAGGACACCTGGTGAGTGGCTCCAAACCCAAAGGACAGACAGCATCCCACCCCCTGCGGCACTCAGATCTGCCCCAGGTCAAGCCCTTGGTAGACTCACACTTTTAAAAGTCTGCTCTGGCATCTGGCTAGTGGGATTTTACTCACCAAAGTCCATCCAGGCCAGCTGGGGGACACAGAGCACGGGACAGATTTCTTTCTTAATCTTGTAGATATTGTCCAAGGAATGTACTAATCAAATAAAGCATGTTTTACTTGACAAATGTGGTCTTCACTCTTCTCAGTGTGAATCGGGAAATTACGAGCCCTCAAAAAATCAGGCCATGACCACGCTACGTTATGGAATTAGAATTTTATTAGAATCTCGTCAATGAGAAGCAACTTAAGTTTTCTCAATAGAAAGGTTCTAAAGGCAATGCTTCACACATTACCTGTCCTTGGACCCCGTGATGGGGAATATAGTCTGTGAAGTAAGTCGCACACCCTGCTCCCTGCTGTGAACTACCAGAGTTTAGACCACAGACTGATCTAGGTACCAAGAATGAAGAACAGAAGAAACCAGTGTTGGAGACACACAGGAGATTACAGATCAAAGAGGCTCCCTGGATACTTTTCTGCCATTAGTTGATATGTGTTCTGCAGTGAGGGCAAGAAGGCACTGTTGCCAACCTTGTGTCTTAAAGTTTGGAGTACTTAATTTTTATTTTTTTTTTTTGAGACAGAGTCTCACTCTGTCACTCTGAGACACACGGCGGGGGTTATGAGTCTGGCTGTGACAGCACCCTCCTAGAGTGCTGGGGCATCATAGCTCACAGCAACCTCAGACTCTTGGGCTCCAGCGATGCTCCTGCTTTTTCCACTCCTGAGTAGCGGAATTGCAAGTGCTCGTCACCACAATGCCTGGCCAGTTTCCCTATTTTTACTAGAGATGGGGTCTTGCTCTTGTTAAGGCTGGTCTCAAACTCCTGAGCTCTAGGGATTCACCCACCCCACCTCCCAGAGTGCTGGGGTCACAGGTGTGAGCACTGCTGCTCCCAGTCCCTAGAGTACGTAATGTTTTAGATGAACACAGTATTGCAGTGTCGTATAACACTCTTCTGTAAACCCAACTAGCAAACCCTAGATACTTGAATATTAAACCCTTCCCCACTTCCCTCAAAGTACTGTCCCTCATTTATTCAACAAATCTTTATTGCTGGTGTAGAAAGAGAACACACAGCGGGGGTTAGGAGTCTGGCTGTGACACCACCCTCCTAGTTCAAATCCAGCAGCATGATCTTGGGCAAACTATAACACCAAGGTCCCTGTGATGCCGGACAAGGTGGCACTGAGACCGGCCACCTTGGCCCTGGACCTGTTGCTGTTGTGGGGAATGGAGGAATTCAGCTGGACACGAGAGGGGGAAGACTCTGGTGCTGTGCTGTCTCCTCAGGTGCACTTCTGGCAAGTCAGTTCCTCCATCCCTGATTGGTCTGTTTCCAAAACCTGCTCCTGATTGGTCTGTTTTCAAGACTTGAAAGCTCATTTGACAA
>CAUYQV010161777.1:0-13250 GCA_963574575.1 Galagoides demidoff | reverse complement strand
GGCATCACAGCTCATAGCAACCTCCAACTCCTGGGCTCAAGCGAGTCTCCTGCCTCAGCCTCCCAAGTAGCTGGGACCACAGGCGCCCGCCACAACACCCGGCCATTTTTTGGTTTCAGCCATCATTGATGTTTTGGCGGGCCCAGGCTGGGGATTCGAACCCGCCAGCTTGGTGTATGTGGCTGGCGCCTTAGCCAATTGAGCCATAGGCGCCGAGCCAGAACTGTGTGCTTTCATGGAAGAATCAGGGCTCTGCCCTGACCTCAGCCTTGAGGTATGTGAGGGCACTCAGCTCATCACCATCCACATCTGATGCTGTGCAACTTACATCTCTAGACGCCTGCTCTTCCCGGCTCTAGTAACCCTGATCATCTCCACTCTGACATTCCCCCCTGGCTTTGGACAGTTCATGGCTGGACAGGTAACTATAGGCAAAACAGAAACTGTTGCTTTCCCTGGGGATGCATTCCTTCAAAAGTCAGCAGCTTCAACATGACTGTGAGACCTCTTATTTCCCAGGGGTTCCTATGGTCCCTCCTTTGATTTTGCCTATTCCCTAGCCTGAGACACCCTATTCTCCATAGCTCTCACAGAAGGAGACACTGGTCACCCTGTTTGACAACCGGACGTGGGTTCGCCAGGGCCTGGTGGAGGAGCTAGACCCTCCCAGCACCTCACAGGCCTGGAGCCCACCACGAGCCAATGTCTTCCTCACCCTGGTCATCTTCATTCTCATGAAGGTGGGGCTCCTTACATATTATATCAGTAATGTTCACATAGACCTACACTGTTCCAGGCATTTGCCATGTAGTAGTAATTCCTCTCAGCCTCACAGCTCCACAAGAAAGGTACTGTGATTATTACTGTTTTAAGATGAGGAGTCAAGGCACAGAAGTAACATAATTGGTGCAAAGCCACTCAGCTAGATGGCAGAGTGAGGATTTGAACCCAAACCACTTTGGGTCTGTCCCTTTCCCTTCATCCCCAAAGTTTCTGTGTCTGCCTGATGAGCAAGGTAGGCTCCTTTCGTGGAGCTGGGGGCTGCTTGGGGCTAGGTGGTGCCTTTGCCTGTCTGAACCATCTCCTGCCTGCAGTTCTGGATGTCTGCACTGGCCACTACTATCCCAGTCCCCTGTGGGGCCTTCATGCCTGTCTTTGTCATTGGTAAGTTCTCAGCTGCCTACTCCCAGCCTGTACTCCCACCCACCTATCCCCATCCATCCCTTCTCTGCCCAGGAGTGGGTTTTGGTCCAGCCCCAGTCTGAACCCCTAACCCCGAGGGACTGTTCCTTGCACTGAATGACCCACTGGCCCCTCCCCCACCCTCTGACCTTCTCTCTTCCTAGTGCCCCTGCCCTTCCCCGTCCACTACCTCTTTCTCTTCCCACCCCCTCCCTGAAGGAGCAGCATTTGGGCGTCTGGTGGGTGAAAGCATGGCCGCCTGGTTCCCAGATGGGATTCACACGGACAGTAGCACTTACCGGATTGTGCCTGGGGGCTATGCTGTGGTTGGTGAGTGCCCTAGGTCTGCCTCTGCCTTTGCAACACATCAATCCCCCTGGCCACAGGGTCTGAGGCTCTGGTGCCCCCTGCTGGCAGAAATAGGGCTTCCCTCAGCTTCAGAGACTCAGGCCCCAGCACTGTATGGGCAGCCCTAAGGGGCTCCCCACAGCACCCCCCCAGGGTAGGGAGGGTCTTCTGGGGCCTGGGCACCCTGAGGAGACTGAGGGTGGCTGTCCCCAGGGGCAGCTGCACTGGCAGGAGCAGTGACACACACAGTGTCCACCGCTGTGATCGTGTTCGAGCTCACAGGCCAGATCGCCCACATCCTGCCAGTCATGATCGCCGTCATCCTAGCCAACGCCGTTGCCCAGAGCCTACAGCCCTCACTCTATGACAGCATCATCCGAATCAAGAAATTGCCCTATCTGCCTGAGCTGGGCTGGGGCCGCCACCAGTACGCAGGGCTGGGTGCCAAGTGGGTGTGGGTGAGGGGAAGAAGGCATCTTAAGACCTCACCTTTCTCCCTTCTGGTTATGCCCTTGTCCATACCTTGAAGGCACTGTAGCTGGCCTCAGGTGTTTATAAAGAAAGGCAGGGAGCACTCCTTGACCCTTAGCCCCTAGCCCATCCCCAGGGGCTCTGGCACCTTCCTGACATGGTTGTATTCTGGGCTACTCTCCCTTGCTGACTACAAACCAAGTGCCCCTCTCTTCCCACCCAGGCAGTACCGGGTGCGAGTAGAAGACATCATGGTGCGGGATGTTCCCCATGTCGCCCTCAGCTGTACCTTCCGGGACCTGCGGCTGGCACTGCACAGGACCAAGGGCCGCATGTTGGCCCTAGTGGAGTCGCCCGGTAAGGCCAGGAGAAGGTTAAGGTGGTAGAGGTATCTCTCAAGGTCACTCACAGCTTCGGAGAGGGGAGGGAGCTCGGGACCAGTCTCCTTAAGTGCAAAAGGAAAGGGTCAACTGCCAGGCAGGAGTTTCCCTCTGGCGTGTGACTGTGTCTGGGGCCCACTTCCAGGCGTGAGAGGCTGGGGGTGGAGGCTCACTGTCAGCTCCTGAGTCCGCTCACCTGTTCTATGCAGAGTCCATGATTCTGCTGGGCTCAATCGAGCGCTCACAGGTGGTGGCGTTGCTGGGGGCCCAGCTGAGCCCAGCCCGCCGGCGACAGTACATACAGGAGCGTAGAGCTGCCCAGACCTGTCCACCATCTGACCAGGAGAGTTCCCCTAGCCCCAAGACTTCTGTCCGCTTCCAGGTAAGGGGAAGGACACACAAGTGTTTTACATGGCACTATGTAGACTGAATTGGAAGGGTAATACAGAGGGTGGTCTGGGGCCACAGCCTCACCAGCCCCTTCCTATCCATGCAGGTGAACATAGAAGACTCAGGCTTCCCTGCAGTGCGAGGAGAGACTCAGAAACCCCTAAAGCCTGCTCTCAAGAGGGGGCCCAGCATTACCATGAACCTCGGCGAGAGTCCCACAGGTGAGCCCATCTCCTCCACCCAGAGAGCCTGAGCCCGAGCCACTGACACTTATTAGGGCCCCTGGCCAGCCCTTCTGTAGGAGCATAGGCTATGTGGAAGAGGCTGCCCAGATGGGCCAGGTTAGATCTAGGATGCCTCTCCCCTTGCCTTCCTCACCTCTCCTGGTCCTCTCCCCCAAAGATGACATTGCCCCTGTTTGGGAACACAGGAAATGTGGAGTCGGCAGGCATTGCCCTCAGGAGCCTCTTCTGTGGCAGTTCGCCTCCTGAGGCTCCTTCCGAGGTGAGTGGTTGGAGCCTGGCCTCCTGGCTTGCTTTTTCCCCAGCTCCCTCTCTGACACCAAGACCACTTCTCCATTAGCCCTACAGGGCTGCCTCTATTCTCCCTTTCTGCCCTTCTAGCTGTCAGCTCTGGCCCTGCAGTGTGCCCTTCCTAGGGCTCTGCTGTTTCCCCTCACCTCCCCTTCCCTATAACCAACTCCTATTCTCTCTGGTTTGACTCTGACAAAATTGGAGAAGTCGGAGTCCTGTGACAAGCGCAAGCTGAAGCGGGTCCGAATCTCCCTGGCGGTAAGTGTACTCTCACATCCTGCAGCTCAGGAGCACTGGACGGGGAGGCCCAGGGTCAAGGTTGGGGAACCTCCTCAGAGGTAGAAGTGTACCCACCTGCCCCAGTCCTTCACTGCCAACCTTCCTTCCTCTTTCCTAGAGTGACTCAGACCTGGAAGGAGAGATGAGCCCTGAGGAGGTAAGGTGCCACTGGACTCTGGACCCTGTTTCTTCCTGGGTGTATTCAGTCATCTTCTTGGCTGCTGTCCCCACGGGAGGTACAGTGGGGTAGAAAAAAGGGCAGGTCAGCTCCCAGGGAGGTGAGGTCAGCTATGTGCACCTTCTCCCTCACCTTCCTAGTCTCTTCCCCTCAGATTCTGGCATGGGAGGAGCAGCAACTAGATGAACCTGTCAACTTCAGTGACTGCAAAATTGATCCCGCTCCCTTCCAGTTGGTAGAGCGGACTTCTTTGCACAAGGTAGGGTCAGCAGCTCACCCAGGGCTGGCCTGGGCTCTCAGGAGGACAGGGTGGGGATCTAGGACATCCCACACACACAAGTTTAGACTCGGACCAGTGAGAAAGGAAAGAGGAGGAGAGAGCAGGCTGTGTGCTAAGATGTTTTCAGCTACATTGCTGCTTTGGTCATGGGAGGCTGAGAGCCAGGACCCCTTAGCCTTCTCCTGCTCTGTGATGGAGCCAGGCATCATTTCTCTTCTACTCAGCTTTGCCCCCGAGAAACACTGGACCAAAGCAGCAACAAAGATAGGGCTCGAACTGGGTGGAAGCCAGAAGGCCAGCCCAGGGTCAGAGCTAGGTAGGAGGCTGCCAGAGCCAAACAAGGCTGATACACCCACGCTGGAAAAATGGGTGAGAAACAGTCATGATAAGAAAATCTAATAAAAAAGCTAACAAACATCCAAGTAGGGGTAAGGAGACTACAGAGAAGAGATAAACAAAGATGAGAGACACTCAGTGGGGGGTTTGGAATGTCAGACCCCAGAAAGTCTGACTTAATGTAGGCCAAAGGAAAACTGGAAAGAACACAGGAAGACAGCTCAGCAGAAGGTAAAGTAGCCTGCAGAAATGGAGAAAGGAACTGAACACTGACTGGGGGTGAGTGAGGCAGACACCAAGAGAAGGCAGGGTCCTCGGGGAAGGACTGCTTCCAGGGCTCCCAAGGAGGGGGCAGCCCACATCTTTGGGCACTTTCAGGCTTCTAAGTGAAAGCAGGAAGTACAGGCATGTCCAGCAGGCTGGCAAGACAGCTCTCTGGACCAGCAAAAGCCAAAGAAGGAGTGTTTGGGCTAAATTTTTGATACACTTAATGTGCAATCCTCATGGAACTGGACAGTGCTGAAGGAGATGGAAGGAGGGGATCGGTAGAGGGTGAACACTCTCACTGCCTGCAGCTTGGCAGCTAGCTTAAACATAGCCATGCTAAGAGCCATCATAGCACAGACAAGCAGAGGTCAAGGCAGGAAGGACAGGGGACAGAAGAGAAACAAAAAAACAAAAGGTAATAAAGGAACTTAGAACTTCTGTCTTTGGGGAAGTGAGTTACTATAGTGCATTTATAAGAAAAAAGGAGATATGGGCTTGGCACCTGGAACACAGTGGTTATGGCACCAGCCACATACACCGAGGCTGGCAGGTTCACTTGGGGGTTCAAACTTGGCCTGGGCTAGCTGAACAACAACGACAACTGCAACAAAAAAATAACCAAGTGTTGTGGCAGGCACCTGTATTCCCAGCTACTTGGGAGGCTGAGGCAAGAAAATCACTTAAGCCCAAGGGTTTGAGGTTCTGGTAAAGTGCTATGGTGTCATAGCTCACAGCAACCTCAGACTCTTGGGCTCAAGAGATTCTTTTGCCTTAGCCTCCCAAACAGCTGGGACTACAGGCATCCACCACAACACCCAGCTATTTTTAGAGATGGGGTCTCTGTGAGCTGTGACGCCACGGCACTCTACCGAGGGTGACATAGTGAGACTCTGTCTCAAAAAAAAAAGAAAAGAAAAAAGGAGATATGGTGGTTCGTGCCTGTAATCCTCGCACTCTGGGAGGTTGAGGTGGGTAGATTGCTTGTGCTCAAGAATTTGAGACCAGCATGAGCAAGAGCAACACCCCATCTCTAAAAATAGCCAGACATGTTACTGGGCGCCTGTAACCTCACCTAATCAGGAGGCTGAAGCAAGAGAATTACTTGAGCCCAAGAGTTTGTGGTTGCTGTAAGCTATGACACCACAGCACTATACCCAAGGCAACAGAGTGAGACTCCATATGCCAGCTCCATATGCCAGAGGTGGCAGGTTCAAACCCAGCCCCTGCCAAAACTGCAAAAAAAAAAAAGAGAGAAAAAGAAAGAAAAAGGACATAGGCCTAAAATAATACACAGGGGCCGGGCACAGGCCCCACGCTTATGCCTATAATCCTAGCACTTGGGGAAGCCAAGGCAGGTGGATTGCCTGAGCTCACAGGTTTAAGATCAGCCTGAGCAAGAGCAAGACCCCGTCTCTAAAAATAGCTGGATGTTGTGGTGGATGCCTGTAGTCCCAGCTGTTTGGGAGGCTAAGGCAAAAGAATCTCTTGAGCCCAAGAGTTTGAGGTTGCTATGAGCTATGACACCACAGCACTTTACCAAGGGTAACAAAGTGAAACTCTGTCTCAAAATAAATAAATAAATAAATAAAATAATACATAGGGTTTTATTTAAAGCCTCTTAAAATAAAACCTCTAAAATTGGCTCAGCGCCTGTGGCTCAATCGGCTAAGGCGCCAGCCACGTACACCTAAGGTGGCGGGTTCGAATCCCCAGCCTGGGCCCGCCAAACAACAATGATGGCTGCAACCAAAAAAAAAAAAAAAAATGGCCGGGCGTTGTGGCGGGTGCCTGTGGTCCCAGCTACTTGGGAGGCAGAGGCGGGAGACTCGCTTGAGCCCAGGAGTTAGAGGTTGCTATAAGCTGTGATGCCATGGCACTCTACCCAGGGGGATAGCTTGAGGCTCCGTCTCAAAAAAAAAACCTCTAAAACTTTTCCACAATGATTTTGCTTAATCCTCAAACATCCATGACGATGATGATAATGCTGATACAGCACTTGCCATGTGCAAACACTGTTGCTAAGCTCCTCACGTCTAACTTAATCCTCAAAACCACACAAAATAATAGATATTGTGATATTCCAGTTTTTATAGATGAGAAACTTAGATTCAAAGAAGTTAAGGAAGTTGCCCAAGGTCACATGGCTAGTAAGTAGCAGAACTGGGCCTGGAATTCAAGGTGGTCTGACTCAAAAGTCTATGGTTTTGGGTGGTGCCTGTGGCTCAGTGGGTAGGGCGCCCACTCCATATACTGAGGGTGGCAGGTTCAAACCCAGCCCCTGTGGTCCCAGCTGCTCAGGAAGCCGAGGCAGGAGACTTGCCTAAGCCCAGGAGTTGGAGGTTGCTGAGAGCTGTGTGATGCCATAGCACTCTACCAAGGGTGATAAAGTGAGATTCTGTCTCTACAAAAAAAAAAAAAAGCCTATGGTTTTAGCCATTTTAACAGGGAAACTGAGGCATGTGGTGAGGTCATTTGCCTGAATTAGTATAGCAGAATCAGGCCCAGAGCCCAGATTTCCTGGCCCTGCTCCCAGCATTCTTTCAGAAGGCCATGTTGTCCCTTTCCCTGTCTTTTCACTGTTCCCAAGCCCAAGAAGTACAGCCCCTCCAGTGGGCTCTCTGATTTCTAATTAAATTAAAATAAAAAAGAACAAAGTAGGTTTTTGTTACAAACTTAAAAATCAGAGGAAGAGAAGAACCCTTTGAGGGAACCAACTTAGCAAAAGTACAAAGAACTGTTGAATGATAAGAACATAAAAGATTAGAATTTAGAATGTCCTTACAGGTCTAAGAGATCAACAAGTAGTAGCCCAGTTAAGCTCAGCAGAGGAGGCTGGGGGCGGTGGCTTATGCCTGTAATCCTAGTACTCTGGGAGGCTGAGGCAGGGGGATCACTTGAGCTCAGGAGTTCGAGTCCATCCTGAGCAAGAGTGAGACCTTGTCGGAACATTCACATAGGAGAGAGAATACATTGCAGACTATTAATGGAGCCCCAGCAGCTGGAGATCACTGTACTGATTAGTACATCATTCATTCTGAGGCCACTTATGTAGAGGCAGGGGAGGTGAGTGTCAATGCCAGGGCCAGACTGGCTGAACCCAAATCCTTGCTTTGTCGCATAATAGTCAGTTGTCAGACCCTGGCAAATTTCTTAGCCTCTCTGTGTTTCATTTTTCTTATCTGTAAAATGGGGATAATACTTCATTGGGTAAAGAACTTAATAAATAGTACCTGGCACACGGTAAATATTCAATATATGTTAGGAATTATTAGTACTACTACTTACACTGAGAGATGAACTTTAAAGTTTAGAAAAAATGGATTTTTGAGAAAAAGGAGTAATTATGTGAGACTGGAAGCTGGGGTACGTAAAGGAATCTAAGGTTTGGGAATGGTATTGTGGGCA
The DNA here is from genome assembly GCA_963574575.1 of Galagoides demidoff. Taxonomy (NCBI): domain Eukaryota; kingdom Metazoa; phylum Chordata; class Mammalia; order Primates; family Galagidae; genus Galagoides; species Galagoides demidoff. The sequence continues at coordinate 5,201 of CAUYQV010161777.1, read as the reverse complement.
TAGTCTGGGCTCTACTCAAATTTGACCAAGTGCATCAGATGGCAGGGCCAAGATGGAGGGAAGGGAGGCAGAAAGCAGGAGAACTCAGTAGGCTTCTGTGGCCCCAGTCCTGCTGCAGATTATGAGAGTAGGAGTCAGGAAGAAGGGCCAGGAGGTTCATAAATAGATTGGTAAGGCAAGTGGTTTGCAAACCTGAAAGGCATACAGCCTGCTAGGAGCTCACCTAATTAGGATTGTGGAGAAAAAAATCCAAGAGAACTATTTAATAGGCTCCTTGGGAGATGAGAGGTATTATTTGACCATAAGACAAGGCTAAGAGATTATTAAAACAGCTAACCTTATAATAAAAAGGTTTCCTTCTGGCTTGGCGCCTATGCTCATGGCTAGGGCACCAGCCACATACACCAGAGCTGGAGGGTTCGAACCCAGCCCAGGCCTACCAAACGACAACTACAACCAAAAAAATAATAATAGCCAGGCATTGTGGTAGGTGCCTGTAGTCCCAGCTACTTAGAAGGCTGAGGCAAGAGAATCGCTTAAGCCCAAGAGTTTGAGGTTGCTATGAGCTGTGACACCACAGCACTCTACCAAGGTCGACTTAGTGAGACTGTCTCAAAAAAGAAGTCAGATGAAGAAAATAAAGCAAACTTGTAGCATGTAGGATTCAAGTTAGATATAAGAGGGAACTTGCTAACCACATGACAATTACATTATAGGTGTTGAACTTATTGGTGCTTTTTATAAGTACTGTCTTGCCTTGGAGAAAGGAGAGTTTTAGAAGTCCCTTATGAAAGAATTGCAAATGCATAAGAAAACATTTAAAAGTATTAAGACAACTTAAATGAGTGTTACTACTGCCCATCTTGATTCAAACATTAAGCCAAAAGACTTGCAAGTAAACTCAGAAAGCGAGATAAATGATAGGCCAAAAATTCCAGGAACTGCTGAGTCAGGAGAGTGTTTTTCAAGACATCTGGCCCAAGAAAATCTACTTACAGTACAAGGGGAACTAGCTGACAATTTCTGAGCTCTTTTTTTTTAAGACAGAGTCTCACTATGTCACCCTTGGTAGAGTACTGTGATGCCACAGTACTCACAACAACCTCAAACTCCTGGGCTTAAGCAGTTCTCTTGCCTCAGCCTCCCAAGTACCTGGGACTACTGCAACGCCCAGCTATTTTTTTTTTTTTTTTTTTTTTTTTGCAGTTGTTTAGCTGGGCCAGGCTGGGTTCAAACCTGCCACTCTTGGTGTATGTGGCTGGCCCCCATAACCACCGTGCTATGGGCGCTGCGCCACAATTTCTGAACTCTTGGTGATTATATTTGAAAGTGTAAGAGAGGGCACAAAGCAAAAAAAAAAAAACAGAAAAATGAGAGAGGGTGGTGACTGTTGTCCTCCTGGACTGCAAACCCACACCTTAACAGGACCTAGGAAGCTGCTTGGACTCCAGAAAAGGCAAACTGTATGAGGTGTAGTGTGCTTCTGGCCAAGACTGGGATTTAACAGCCAGGTAGAGAGATAGCAACACTGGCCACCCAGAGTAGGGCAAATAAGGAGCCGCAAAGTTAAGAGACACAGGGTTCAGGCAGGACCCAGTGCCCTGTGAGGGGTGTAGGTATATCCATAGCTAGGACTAATGGGATGACTCATCTTCATCAGGACATCTGCAGAAGAGGACAGGGATTGTTTCTTCCCTCTGCAGTACTTGTGAGAAGTGGCTTGGGGCTGTGGAACAAATCACCTTACTGCTGAGCCTCATGCTGCTTCTCCTGTAGAATGTGTCTAACACTTACTCCTTAGGACAGTACTGAAACTAAATGTTAATGTAAGACCTAGCATGGAGCCTGGCCAGTCGTCAGATTTCGTATTTGAATGGTGGTTCTCTCCTGCTTCCCTTTGCTAACATGGGACTAAGAATCCTCCCTGTCCTATTTCTTCATCCATATCCAACAAAAGAAACTTCTAAGGCCTGAACACAGAAGCATTCTCATTATTACTTTCTTTTCTTTTTTTCTTAGAGACAAAGTCTCACTTTGTCACCCTCAGTAGAGTACTGTGGCATCACAGCTCACAGCAACCTCCAGCTCTTGGGCTTAGGCGATTCTCTTGCCTCAGGCCCCCAAGTAGCTGGGACTACAGGCGCCCACTACAACGCCCGGCTATTTTTTGTTGCAGTTCGGCCGGGGTTGGGTTTGAACCTGCCACCCTCGGTTTATGGGGCCAGCGCCCTACTCAGAGCCACAGGCGCCACCCCCATTATTATTTTCCCTCTAGCAATCCTGCCCCTTCCCCTCCATCTGTAGCACCCTTTCCATTCCAGCCCCTGACCTTGTCCTGGGTCCCTGTGGCCTATTGTTTAGAACTGTCCCTTCACAGATCAGGTCCAGTCTATTTTCTCCCCACCCTGCAGACTCACACCATTTTCTCACTGCTGGGAGTAGACCATGCTTACGTCACCAGTATTGGCAGACTCATTGGAATTGTCACCCTAAAGGAGGTAAGGTGACAGTGGCCACCAAAGCTACTTCAAGAGAAGACATGGAAGCTCATTGTCCAGCTTCCCTGGGGGAAATGCTGGGGAGATGTCTGAGCAGGAAGCTGAGTCCAGACATCTGACCCTGTCACCTTTCCAGCTCCGGAGGGCCATTGAGGGCTCTGTCACAGCACAGGGTGTGAAAGTCCGGCCACCCCTCGCCAGCTTCCGAGACAGTGCCACCAGCAGCAGTGACACAGAGACCACAGAGGTGCATGCACTCTGGGGACCCCGCTCCCGCCATGGCCTCCCCCGGGAGGGCAGCCCTTCTGACAGTGATGACAAGTGCCAATGAACCCCTCAATGAGGACCTAGGATGGTGGCAGCCATGCCTGTCTGTCCAGAGCCTCCAAATCTCATATTCCTTTTGCCTTGGGAAGGCAGGTGGCTGCTGCAGCCAGAGGCTGGAACCCCAGCACCCCCTTTCAGACCTGGGGTGCTAGCTTCTCCCAGTTCATCCTACCTGGAATCTGACCCATTGCCCACCTACAGCACGTTTTCCAAGGGCAGGAAAATCAGCACTGCTTTGGCAGGATGGGGTTGGGCCCCTGCTTTCCCTTTGAGGGGAAAGGGGTAGAACTAAGATGGATTTATACTGGAACCTCCAATGACCAGATGTATATAGAGATTTACAAAGATTTTTATATTAATTTAATAAAACAAATTCTTAAATAGAACAAAATAAACACCTAATGACCCACTTATATATACAACATGTGTGCCACTGGCTCTTGTTCTTACCTTGGGCCCTTTTACCTGATGAAGCCTACAAGGCCCCTAATTCTCCAGCCACCCCAACTCTTGACAGCCACAAAAATCTAGAGTCCAGTGTCCTTGGAATGCCAGAGACCTCCAATGCTTGGTCATTAACACCGTGGCTAGGGCAGGAGCCCCAAGTACTGTAGCTTTGGCCTTTCATTCAGACCAGAAAGGAACTACTCTGTTGCCTCCCCAAAGGGAGACACTTCCTTATGAATGTCACTCATTGGCACAATTGCAGCCCTTGGAAGGCATCAGCTGACAAGTGCCCGCTACCCTGTGGCCCCCTTGTGGCCCTCGCTGGAAGAACATGGACATCAGCTCTATAGCAACCAGAGCCAACCTTCCAACTCCACTCTAAACAGAACTGTCTGAGTGGGTCAGGGAAGCTGTCCAGAACCACTAGGACACTGCCCACACATCCTAGGAGGAGCTGGGAAAGGGCCCATGTCCCATTGGGGGACCATGACAGGAGTGAAGGTACATGCTTTCATTATTCCAAAGCCTCCCAGATCCGACTGAAAGAACAGACCAAAAAATCCTCTGTCTTTAGGAAAAAAAAGATTTAGAGACAATGGAGAGGTGAAGCACAGCACAGCCCAGATGGGCAAGGGGCCCTTGGGGGACAGCTCCATTGTAGGCTCCAGGAGGGCAGGAGCCAGCCCCCGGCATGGGAGTGATTCTATCAAGCACTGCATATGGACTCAAAGTAGAGGAGAAAAGCAGAGAAGAGAGAGGCGTGGGGAGGATGGAGAGGTGGCCAGGCCCCCTCCCACGGCCCAGTCATAACAACCCTCTCAGGGGTTCACATCATCCAAGGAGGAAATGTATGTGTGGAGTTTTTGATTTAAGAACATGAACATCACCATCTGCCACAGCTGTAGCCATGCCCCAGGGGCCCCGGGCAACCCCCAGCAAACCCCAGAAGTGGGGGCAGGACATGCGCCCCCAGCCCAGCCCCTGCCTCCTCTCCAAACACTTTCATGCAAAACACACAATGGAGAAGTGAGTGCTCCCAGGAGCCCTCTAGGCTGTGGAGCTCTGCTGGGAGCCTTGAGCCTACACTTGGGCACAGAGGCTCTTGCCCCTAGCAGCAGCCAGGGGACACATGCCACCACTAGGCATGACTTGAGTCACTGTTCCTCTGGCTCCGCCTCATCCTCATCTAAGGACACCACCCCAGAAGAGGCCACATCAGAGGCTTGCCGATGCTGTTCCCAGCTGCCCACTGGTGGTGGGCAGAGTGGCTGGCAGTCCTTATAGGGGGCTGGCTCCTCCTCAGCAGGGGAAAGGCAGGACTCCGTGAGGGGTGAGTTGTAGAGTGAGTCCTGGGCCTCCAATGGGCCCAGGCTGCGGAAGGCACTTTCCCGGCTGGGGGGCAGTTTGGCAAGAAGCAGCTCATCACCCAGCCGGGCTGGAGAGCCCAGCAACCCATCCTCCAGGCTGCACAGACTAGAGCACAGGGTGTCTGGAGACACGGTCTGCGAGCAATCACTCTCAGGCTCCACGGAACCCTGGCGCACAGGCCGGGAGAAACGACGGCCAGTGAAGAGGTCCTGGAGGTGGGGCCCCAGGGGCACCTGCCCAGCCATGTCTGAAAGAGAGAAAAGAAGACCACCTTGCTAGCCCCATTTCAATTGGCCAACCTGGAAGCCACACTCCCCGGCCCCCCACACTCCATCTCTGGCATAGCTCTGAGGGTGGTAGATAAGAGTTAGGCAACCTGGCTCGGCGCCTGTGGCTCAATCGGCTAAGGTGCCAGACACGTACACCTAAGGTGGCGGGTTCGAATCCCCAGCCCGGGCTCGCCAAACAACAATGATGGCTGCAACCAAAAAATGGCCGGGCGTTGTGGCGGGCACCTGTGGTCCCAGCTACTTGGGAGGCAGAGGCAGGAGACTCGCTTGA